>JASDQU011400284.1:0-10331 GCA_032191745.1 Picea mariana | reverse complement strand
GGGGTTTAGATTACAACTTCTTTGAGATCGTGGCCTTAACAAGCTCTACCATTGCAACAAAAATATCAAAATCAACCCTAGAATAGGAAAGTGGTATTACCAGTTGCACCCCCCCTTTTTTTGAGGTCTAAATTGCTTATTTTTTGAAACCCACAGCCTTGATAATCAATACCCTTGCAACCAAAATCTTAAAATCCACCCTTGAATCAAAAAAAGAGGATACCATTAACATGCCCCCTCCTTTTTTAGAGCTTAAAGTTGCAACATTTTAAAAAACATAACCTAAAAGTCATGTGTTCATTAAGAAAAGGGAAAAAAAACTAAAATAAGGAAAAGTACATTTTTTTAATTAAAAAATTAATATTTTTAAATATATTTTAGATAGTTAAAATACAACGTTAATTTTTTTAAATAATGGAAAAAAACCATCCCCTACCTTCATTTTATTTTTATTTTTTTAACTAGAAATTAATTTTAAAACAAATTTAAAATAAATTATAAAAAAAATCTAAATTTATAAAAAGCCCTCAAAAATAAAAATTAGAAAAAAATTATTTAAAAATAATAATTTAAAAACCCTCGGATGGGGTGTTAGTGAGGAACAAGTGTCAACATGGAGGGGATGACACATGCCAGCCATGTGACTAGCGGATGCACCTCCCCTCATCCCACACCATGAATTTACGCAGCCTTCACTCTTACTAGCATGCCATTAACGCTTTCAGTGCGCTCTTCTCTGCCTCCTCGTCTGATCTATGGAGTCTCCATTACTGTGGTCACCTATGTGCGTGTGCATCCTCCCTCTCCCACAATATTCATACCATGGTACTGACCAACAGGTTCTTCAGTTCTTTCTCTTTTCACCAGAGACATCCCGTAGTCTGCTTCCCTAGTGCTCACCTGCTACGCTTGTCATTTCTTTGTGCCTTCTTACCTTTTCATTGCTTCGGTCATGCCTCGACTACGGGGTAAATCTAAGTAGGGCTCGGCCCGGTACCAAAACAGGACGTGCATGGACTTTCGGCCTTAGCCTATCCCCGCACATTCGCATAACTTGTCGCCTTCCTCGCCCTCCTCCTCTAGTCAATCCTCTCAGATCCAAAGTGGCCTCCCGCCTCTTTCCTCACCTTAGGCTTGACGATTTGAGTGGTTCGACCTCCTGGGGAACTCACTAGGATTTTCCCCAAGGCCATTGCTGGACCTGGCCTCTTCCTCGCAACCTGCCTTGGTCATCCCACCCAATTCGCCCGAGAATTCAACTCCTGCGCCATTTCCAGTGCATTCACCACCAATCCAGTCTCCACGAGAGGACACCTTCGTCCATCAAAAGAAACCTCAGGAACAACCCCACTTATGCTCGGATTGTGCCACCTATGCAAAGTTCCAAGACGTCCTTGCAATTACACAAGACCTGGTGTTTGAGGTTCGCAAGGAGGTGGGCGACCTGCGATTTCGCTTGAAAATTCTGAACAAGAAGGAGACACAAATTCTGCAATTGATCTTCTCTTTGCATGGCTATCGACCCTCCATAGAACAAGCACCCAGTGCACCAGAGGCCCCAGTGGCGGTCTTGGTTCCGGCTCTCCAAATGTCAGCAGTGGAAAAGGTGACAATAGGCTCGGCTTCGGCACTCGAGGCACCTACTTTGGATAATGTGGCATGAAACACATCGACTGCCTGAGCCACGACATCTATACAGGTGTTAGATTGCATGGAATGTTGTTAGTTTTGTTTATATTTTGACACTTGTACTTTCAGTTAATTTTCTTTTTGCACGTTATACGTTTGTCTTAGAGGGTCTAGAAGCTTGGATGAATCGGTTTTCCCACGGGGCGATTATGTTCCAGTTGTCTAAAACTGTTATCTAAATTTGGGGTTTTTATTTGAAAGGATGGATGAATTGGTTTCCCTCTGGGAAATTCAGTAACTACAGTCCTTAGACAAACTTGTCGATACTGTTATTTTTGTCTCTGAAAGGCTTTTTATATGTATACTTACTTACGGAAAAAAAAAAAAAAAAAAAGAAAAGAAAAAAAAAACAAATTTAAAAAAAATAAAAATCATTTGATTGGGAGTGATTCCTAGAATCACCCTTCCACCCTCGTCTTCACTCCCATCACCCCCATCCTGCAACCCCTTTCCCCATATACAACCTCAACTTTCCCCAACAGCCCCCTCTCCTCCTCTTACACTTCTCACCCATGAGTGAAGAGAGGGGGGAAATGGGGAAAGGGGGTGGGAGGATCTATGCTTCTAACGAGAGAGAGGGGCAAGATATAGTTGAATGAGAGGAAGGGGAGAAGGGAGTGATTCGGGGGGAGAGGGATGAAAATTTATTTTGGAAATGGTCCCCCACCCCCATCAAATGACCCATTTTTTGCTTTAATATTTTTCCCAATTTTTGGATTTTATTATTATTTTTTTAATTACATTTTAGTTTTTATTTTTTAAGTTTCTTATGAACTTATATATATATATATATATATAGTGGAATTGGCAATTAGTCAGGCTCGTACTTGCGTGACACGAGGTCAATTCCGACAACTACTACTATAACCTCCAGGCATGCTAACATGATCCCACACATAGCACACAAGGTAATTTAGGGTTTTGAACCTATGACTTCACATAACAAAGAGCTTTAATAGTACACTCCATCACTTACTATTCTACACCTTGAGAGCTTTTCTTTTTAAAAAATCAAATTGGTGATCGAGGACACATTTTTTTAAGTTGTGCTTTTTAAAAATCTGTATGTGTAAACATGTTTTTTCTCTTCATTTTGGTTTTGTTTATGTTTTTTTCTTTATTTATTATTATTTTTTTTACAATAGCATAGGACTTTTAGGCCATGATTTAAAAAAAATGTTGCAATTTTAAGCTTGAAAAAAAACGATGGTGTTATTGATACCACCTCTTTTTTATTTGAGGGTTAATTTTAATATTTTAGTTGGAAGGATATCAGTTGTTAAGACCATGGGTTTCAAATAAGTTGTAATTTTGACTCCCCGAAAAAGAGTGGTTGCTACTGGGAGTGCCACTTTGCGATTCTAGGGTTGATTTTAATCTTTTTTTTTTGCAACCATACATATTGTTAAGGCCACGGTTTCAAATAAGTTGTAATTTTGATCCCCCAAATAAAAGGGGTGCGATGTTGGTGCCACTTTTCAATTTGAGGATTGATTTTAAGGTTTTTGTTGGCAACATTATAAGATTGTTAATGTCAATAACACAACTTTTTGAAACATGGGTAAAAATGGCAACCCAATGCAACCTATAAAAAAATGACAACTTTGGAGGGTTCTCATCAAGTAGACAACTATGTTCATTTACTAGATCTACTATGGCATTTCTATAGTCAACCAAACCTAGGAGGATCACTAGCACCATTTGAACCAAGTATTTGCTACACTATGTAGAGAGAAGTTGTTTGTCAACATGTGTGCATCAAGACATAAGGAACTCATTTATCCTAGATTTTGTGTGAACCAAGATGGATGGATTGAACATTTCTTTGGGAAAGATTTTAGCTATATAATTAATTGGTCATCATTAAAGAATACATAAGGAACATTATCCATACAGAAGTTTTTTGTCAACATGTGTGCATTAAGACATAAGGAACTCATTTATCCTAGATTTTGTATGAACCAAGATGGATGGATTGAACATTGCTTTGGGAAAGATTCAATAGCTATAGTCAATTGGTCATTATTAAGGAAATGAAAAATTTCTATGTTAACTTATATCTCATTTTCTCATGTCATGTCATGCACCTACTTAACTCATGGGATGGCAACCAAACCTACTTTAGTAATTTGGAGGTCGTGTAATGAGATGGATTCAAAGAGATTAAGTTATGAGTAGTGAAAACTCATATCCTCACATTTCTTGACATTCAACAATCCTTTAAAATTTAAGTGGATGCTTTTAAACATGTAAAGGGCACCATTATCATGCAAAATACAAGACTTATTAGCTATCATTTTGAGATTATTTTAGACATTATACTAATTAATTATTCAATTTGTGATCACAAGATGTATTATTAAGTGCAACTTGGTAAGCATTGGGAACATTATTTGCATGGGAAAGTGGAAATCATCCACATTGACCATAAGCCTCTCGAGTTCCTCACACATTGTAAGATTGAGAATGTGGAAATCATCCACATTGACCATAAGCCTCTCGAGTTCCTCACACATTGTAAGATTGAGAATGTATGCCACATGAAGTAGATCACATACTTGTAGAAGTTAAACATAGTGATACTATATTGGAAAGAAATGATGAATAAGCTTAGAAACTTTATGAGGCCATAGACAACCAATTTGGTAATGTTTGCACAATTTTAATAGTTTGGATTCAATGCATTCAAGGAAGAGCACATGTATTGTTTATATTTTTTATGGATGTATGTATTCCTATAGAACTCCATAGTAACACCAGAAAATGGGGAGCTCCATGACTACCTATTGAATTACATGATTCTATATAGACTTAGCATTATTTTTTTTCCCTGAGGAGATCACATTCTTTATTTGTTGCATAAGGCATATCGATCCAACATATCATGACACTTCAGAGTGGAGAAGAATACTACAAATTTGTGGAGGTATTTCTACTAGTTAAAATTGTACACACGGTGGTAAATTCCATACATAGTTTTCCTCTATGGAGCACATAAAAAACAAATGTATGAAATTTTGTTAAGTGCATTATAGCTCTAGTCGCAAGCAAATCATGGGAGTAAATGATAATGGATATCCTTAGAATTTTAATGATAATGGACATCCTTAGAAGTTTACCAATAACTAGTGGGGGTAATGGCCATCGTGTGTTATTGTTGCAAGAAAATAGTTCCAATGTAGGATGAACCACAATTTATCTTAAAGAAAGTTCAGGTTCCCTTTGATTTGCTATCATCAATCATATTTTACTATAATAATATATATCTTATAACAATTGGTTGTTTTTGTGGGGATGTTATGGGATGCCAATGTCCTAAGTATACTTACAATTGTGTAGTGCATAATGAAATAATAACTTCACCTTTTAAATCATGTCTTGGAATCCTACCCAAAGATCCAAGAGTAATAAGGTTCATTAACCTCATATAAAAAAAAGAAAAATCAAGTTTGAGAAGCTTCATAGAAGAGTTAAAAAAGTGCAGGGTTACATGTCATAATCAACATCATGAAGATTGATGAAGACCCCTCGGAGATCTTTGTGCTGATACGTGCAGAGTTATGATTAAAAATATATGAAGCTTCAATATTGAGTTGCTCTCGATTGTTATATGGGCCCAAAATCCTTCTTAACGGAACTTTGTTATGTTTTGTTATCACAACAGTCCTCATGGTGCTTATCCATGAAGCTTAAACTATGGGTGCTCTTCCACATGTGATTTTGCACTAGAACCATCGGCTTTACTGGAGTCATACCTTCCCAAAATGACGTGAACTTAATCCCTTCTCATCCTAATCCAATGTATTAACTCGTGGGTAGCTTTAATCCCCATGATCAACATAGATCATTGATCTTTCCTTTTAACTGGCGGTTGGATCTCCTTCTAGAGTACACTATGTATCTTCTCCTAAAAGGATCTATACACGTCACCTGACATATGTCGGATGTCGGAACATCGGAGTTTCATCTCACAATACACTAATGTGACCCTGATCTAACGCGACTTAGGCATCTACCATGTGGATTTTCCACGTATCATCTATTGACGAGGATGCCATGAGTCACCTCAATTCATGAATTTCACACACTCCAATTGTTGAATGGACACTGGCACGTGTCGTCTTCCCTGTGGGCCATGTGCCACCCTCTGAGTAGTTGCATGTGTGTGCTGACATATGTCGATATTGAACTATCGGAAGGGCTTGAACTTCACCCTTTTCAGTTTGTCCCGATGGAAGAGATCCGATGGAATCTCAATCGTTGATCTAACTCGTCCACTCAGATCTATTTCGTCAATCTATTTGTGAAGGCTTCATTGCCTTTCTACCTTAGATCAATCCTCCATTGTTGATTTTTCCTTTAATTGCATCCCTATCATGATCTCCTCCTCCTTTGGACAGAGTCATGTACATCGGCATCGGGCTATCGACAAGTTCTCACTTATCCCACTTAGTCTACTTCCAATCCAATGAAGATCGATGATCAATATTGATCTCGATCAAAGTCTGATGGCTTAGGGATATTCCTCCTCCATAATACAATCCTTTGATCCGACCATTCAATGATAAGTTTGGATCGTTGATCCCTGCAATTGATCAACGATCAACGGCCTTCATTTCTCCTGATTAGTAACGGGGGTTTCTCCAAATAAAATTGCTAGGAATTTGATATCGATTCCTCTCTCTGCTACCACGTTATCGCACCCGCACACACAATCTCAGGAAATACACAAATGACATAAATTCACTAAATTAATAGAGGTTCATGTCCACTCAAGTCATCATATCACAGAAACACTCAATCCAGAATATTCCATTTCTATTATGTACACTCATTGTACATGAATTTACATAAGGCCTAACTCTTCAAATGGCCTTTCTCAATCACACTCTCTCTATCCTAATTTTCTCTCTGGATGGCCATCTCTCTATCTTTAGGCTTACATCACTCATATACACACAGGTCTAAAACCCAATTCGGTTCATATCCTAGTTTACATCCTAAGATCCCTCTATGATCCACAAAATACTCAAGAGATCCCTAACTTACCCCTAGGATTTCTCTAACTCACTCAAGCTCTCAAGATCTTATTAATAAGGAAGATTCAATTACATTCAATAATTTCAATCCAACAACCCTATCCAATAGAATTCTTCTAGAATTCAAACAAAACATAGGAAAATACAAATGAGTCAAGACCCCCTTAGTTCTAGCTAAGCAAGGTTGTTTTTGGAGGCAAGATGCTCCTGCATCAGACTCCCAAGGAACAAAATGTGTTCATGATCTCCTGATCGTGAGTTCCATTAGTTGAATTCCTCATGGATCCCATACTTCATGTTTATGCTTACTTGCCTTGTTGTCTTGTTGCATTGTTGTTTCCTGCAACTGTCCATTTGCTCTGCTGGTGTAAATATTCTTTACTTTAGCATGTCTTCTATGAGACATATTCACCATCAGCATCCTCATTTCTTCAATCTCCATGTCCAGTCTATCCTCTAGCTAGTACATATTGATGCAAACTTACTGCTAAAACTTGATGTTGTTGTTGTTGACTAGTTGTTGCATGTCTTCTTCATATCTCCATCTCAAAGTATTTGAGATATTCAACTCATCTGCAAAAAATTGAATTATATCTTCAGGATTCTTACTCTCAATTATGCAATATTCTTCATCAATCCTTGGATTGATCAACCATTCCTAAAGCATATTAAGTCCTTCCCCAAAATAATTGAGCACTATATTAGAGTATTGTCCTTCAACCTCTTCCTTATTCTCTACAAAAACAATTTCCTGCAACTGCTCCTCCATCTCTGCATCACTTAATAAAAATTGATTTAGGTATTGATCATCATCATGAGACAATGTTGTCTCCTCCTTCTCTATGACAGAATCATGAATATGTTTGCCTTCTCTTTTTTTGGTACCTGCAAACATACACAAAATGTCAGATTTAAAAACATAAGGATCCTTAGCCTCATTTGCTTCATCTATCAACACATACTCATGTTTATCTGAACTCTCCACATATCCCATGAGACTCTCAATAGGTATCTCTACTTTCTCATCATCCTCATCAAGGAATAATCCTTGCTCTGGTTCACATAAGTGAACTCTTTCCTCTGCAAGTGACCTCTTACTAAACTCATCTCCTCTAAGTTTCTCCTTACTCATCCAAGCACTCAACATGTTCTTAAAGATCCTCAAGCTTCTCCTTGGCTTCCTTGCAAACAATTGCATCACATGCCACTTGACTCTTTTCTTTAGATTCCATCCTTGTCTCTGGTTTTCCTCAATCCTATTTTGTAGAAGTTGTCTTATGTAACTGAGTTGTATCCTTAAATTGGCCAATTCTCTTTAAATCTCCTCTTGACTCATCCTCTTTATGTCAACTGCTTCGGCATCTTTCTTTCCTCTATTGTGGATTCTGCCTGAACCCATGATATGACTATCAATAGTCATATTCACCATCTCTTGTGAATTTCTCTTGTCCACTATGAGGTGCATCAAGCCTCTGTAGCAAGTCTCCTCTACCTGCTACCTAATACCTCACCAATCTTCCCCTCAGCTATGGCGTTTTGGCATTATAGGTCATCTCCACTGGAACCTCATAAGCACTCCTCTGCTCTTCTCTGGCTTCTGCACTTTTACTCACTTTCTCTATAGAACATAAATTTTCCTCCTCACTTCCAATCTTCAGCTGGAACAGGTTCCTTATCACAGTCTTCAATAACTTCCCTTGTTCTCTATTACAATTCTCATATTGTAACCACCATTACTGCTACCTGCAAACCCATAGTTAATTATAAAAACATCTATAGTTGCAAGATTTGTTTTGAGATATTGTCTTCTAGTATCCAATGTAATATTCTTTGTTGTTATATCTACAATCTGTAAGTTCTTTCACTACTTAACTTATCTATGTTTTGTATCCCTTATAGAATCTCAAAGAGCATCAATTTTCTCTAATACCAATTGATGAAGACCCCCTTGCAGATCTTTGTGCCAACACGTGTAGAATTATCATTAGAACTATGTGAAACTTAAATATCGAGCTTCTCTCTATTGTTATACGGGCCCAGAATCCTTCTTAACAGAAATATGTCATGTTTTGCTATCACACCAGTCCTCGTAGTGCTTAAACTATGGGTGTTCATCCACATGTGATTGTGCGTCGGAATCGTCAGCCTTACTGAAATGGAAGACCTTCCCAAAATGATGTGGACTTACTTCCTTCTCATCCCGATCCGGTCGATTAACTCGTGGGAAGCTTTAATCCCCATGATCAATGTAGATCGCTGATCTTGCCTTTTAACTAACGGTTGGATCTCCTTCTAGAGTACACCATGTATCTTATTTTGAAAGGATACGTACACATCACCCGCTGTATGTCGAATATCGTACCATCAGAGTTCCTTCTCGTAATACATTAAAACGACCCCAATACTACATGACGTGGCCCTTGACCACATGGGCATGTCTATGTGGACCTCCCATGTATCACCTTTTGATGAGGATGCCACGTGTCACCTCAATTTGTGACTTTCACATGCTCCAATTGTTGAATGGACACTGACACGTGTCATCTTCCTTGTGGGCCATGTGTCACCCTATGAGTGGTTGCATACATGTGCTAACGTATGTTGATATTGGACTATCGAAAAAGTTTGAACTTCACTCTTTTCAGTTTGTCTTGATGGACTATATTCGATAGAATCTCAACCGTCGATCTGACTCATCCACTCAGATCTTCATCGTAGATCTATTTACAAAGTATTTCTTGCATTTCTACGTCTGATCAATCCTCCACCATTGATATGTCCTCTGATTTCATCCCTATATTTGATCTCCTCCTCCTTTGGACAGCTATCACGTACATCGACACAGGCTATCGACTAGTTCTCACTTATCCCACTTAGTTTTCTTCCAATCCGATGAAGATCAATGATTGATATTGATCCCGATCAAGATATAATGGCTTAGGGTTATTCCTCCTCCATAATACAATCATTTAACCCAACCATTCAATGATAAGTTTGGATCATTGATCCCTGTGATTAATCAATGATAAACGACCTTTGTTTCTCCCAACTGGTAAAGGGTGTTTCCCTAATTATTTTCGCAAGGAAATTGATCTTGATTCCTCTCTCCTCTACCACGCTATCACACCTGCACAAACAATCTCATGCAATAAACAAAGGACATAGACTCACGAAATTAATATAGCTTTATGTCCACTCAATTCATCCTATCATAGAAACACTCGATCCAAAATATTCCATTTCTATTATGCACACTCATTGTACATGAATTTACATAAGGCCCAACTCTTCAAATGGAATTTCTCAATCACACTCTCTTTGGCCTGATTTTCTCTCTAGACGGTTATCTATCTTCCCTTAGGCTTACATCACTTATATACACATAGGTCTGAAACCCAATTCGAATCATACCCTAATTTACATCCTAAGATCCCTCTAGGATCAACAAAATACTCAAGAGATCCCTAACTTACCCCTATGATTTCTCTAACTCACTCAAACTCTCGATATCTGCTTAATAAGGTAGATTAAATTACATTCAATAATTTCAACCCAACAACCCTATCCTATGGAATTCTTATAGAATTCAAACAAAGCATAGGA
>JASDQU011400283.1:17915-31594 GCA_032191745.1 Picea mariana | reverse complement strand
AAAAGAGGCATGGGAGCTTATACTGTCATCAATTAATTAGGTAGCATCAAATTCATTTAAGTGAATCTATGCAAGTAAGTAATTTATAAAATTATGTTGCATAATTGTTGAAGGGAATTTAGGTAAGAATCCCCTCAGCCAGAGTTATTTTATAAAATCACATTATTGTATTATTTGAATGCATTAATGTGAATAATATACCACTAGGTGTGGTAGAGGCCAGAGGCCTGTAATAATTATTAAATCTTCTTAGCTTTTAAATACACACACTAACATAGTAGCATGCCATGTTAATTTGGTTATGAGGTAATAACCAAAGCAATAAATGGTATGAACTTGTCATAGGAATGGATGCTATAAAATCTAGTCATGTATGAGACCATTATATGGTAGGTTATGGCAAGGTATGGATATGGAAAGGCTACGAACCACACAAATATCCAATGAAATTCCTACTTCTAAATAATACTTGGACTTCAACCTTTTTGCTAACACTAATGAACACCATAGAATTATATTCTTGGTGTAGTGTTCGGGTCGAAAAGGAAGGCATCCAAATAATTGAGAAGACAATAGGAAGTGTATGGAGAATGTGTCAAGGCATTGACAAGATCTCCAATTTACCAATGGTGAGATACATGACTTAGATATAGAGCACTATTAAAATCAATGCAAAGGTGCATTGAATAGATATGCATCAAGAGTTGCACTCATGCATAGTAAGTGGTAGAGTTGCACTCATGCATGATAGAATTGTTATGATTGAATGCATTCTTGTGAATGAATGCACATATGTTATTGAATGGAAATAATTATACTAACAACAAAAATGTTACAAACTCATGGAGTTGAGAACATTTCAGGAGCTGTTAGACATTGCAACAAGAAAGTTGCAAGTTAAGTAATCACATGAGCATTGACTACAGGAAATTTTTATGTTCAAGAAATAGAGTAATGAACTTACTAATATAAATTGTGAACATGACCCTGGATGGGGTGCCATGCGGAGAGGGAAGAACACATGGAGTAGTGCCAGGAGGGGCCATTAATGGTGGCCACCAGCTCCCATCTCCTTGCCATTTATGATGGGTACAAACCCAAGCAACCTTCACCATATGATGAGGCCTCTCACTCGCGCGAGGAGAACGACCGACCATAGCATTAAGACCACATCCATAATGGCCATAGCTATCATTTTCTCCCTTATCAAAAACCTTGGAGGCTTTGGGATGATTCAGAAGGTTGCAGAGCCGAACAAAGACAACCTTGCAGTGGGAATTCTGGCAATAGTTCTATTTCTAAGCATGCCACGAGCACGGGGGAGGCCTCGCAGAGGCACAGGGTGGTATGCGGCCGACTCACGAAGGAAAAGGAAAAAGAATTTTGAGAGAGCACTTACTCTAGCTAAGAGAAGGAGACCTAGGAATTCCAGAGGAATTGGGATGCCTCCCATGGCGTATGTCGAGGACATTCCTCCAAAGGAATCCATTTAGAATTACTCAGAGAGCCTCCTCTTCACAGTTCTGGACAATTGGGATCCCCCCACTTGTTTCGGTTTGGATGCCATGACCCCTATTCCAAGAGTTGAACACGATCCCAGGGGCACTCCAGCTGAGGAATTCACACCTTGCTTTGTAGAGGAAGAGATACAGGAAGGCATGGAAGAAAACATCCGTATTACAACCAGTGAACCTCTTGAGGAAATGAAGTAGTAGAGTGGGAAGCAAGAGCACCAGGAAAAGGTCGATGCATGGATGGAATCTCCCTCCTCCTCCATTCTATAGAATTCGCAGGACCAGCCACCACTTCTTCACCCAGAGCACCTAGAATTAATCTTCGATGTACACAACATGGTGGACAACCAAATTTTCAGATCCATCCACATCAATCAACGCATGGATATGCTTTACGCTACCTACTCCAGCACCACCCCAAGGAGCCAATGCCCCACCTGAGCGCAGGTCTACGCTATCCCAGTCAGACGAGGCAAGGAGAAAGACGACCACAGGGACACTGGCTAAGAGGTTTTCCTGTTTGTTTACTGTTAGAAACTCTTTTATTTTGATGCAAACCAGAACTGTAGCTCATTTATCTTATAGCAATGATAGCGGTAGTATAGTAATGAAAAGACTAATACTAAGGTTGGCCATGCATCCTAGTTTCCTTCGGGTAGGGTGGCAGACTAACACTTTGAGTTTGGAAGCTAGCATGGAATGGCCAACTGTCTCGGTTTCCTTTCCAGGCAGGACAACTGGCACTTCAATAAAACTCTGTAATTTTGCAATATTAATATAATAGGACATGCCTTTTTTATTTAAAATAAAAATAAAAATAAAGTGTGAACATGCATAGGCATAGAATGATAATTCATTTTCTTTGATACATTGTTTGATAGTGTGAATTGAATTGTTAAGTGTAGACAATTCTAAGATAACTTCGTAAGGTTTTGGTACATATTACAATGCAAGTATGATGTACATGAAATATTGACAATCTATTGGATGAATGCAAGATGGAAGCATTGTAGGAAAAGTGGTATTCAGTATGGTGCTGCTAAAAGCCATAAGGAATACTGCATTCCTACTATTGCAACAACCATGAAAAATTATGAGATAAAATTTCATATTTTGCGGAAAATTTGAATTCCTTATGAATAAGTTTGAGTTTCTAAATGAATTGTTATGATGTTCTTTGATGATAACTACATGTGTGTGATGTAGATGAGATAATATTGATTAAAGTTGGAATGTTTGGGAATAACAACTATTGTTGGAGACACTGGAGCCCTTTAAATGAAGAACCTTGGTGAGGTTCTTGTAATGATTTAGATCTCTCCTTGTGTGTGAAATCCTTTGCAAGATGGATCGCTGAAGGACTATGTAGCAATGAAGGGATACCTGAGCATGGAAGGGTGAGTGAAACGAGGAAGAGGCAACTCAAGAATTCTTATGGCATGATAGTTGTCATAACAAGGGTGTGTCACATGGAACAATGAGCTGAGCTCTTTCTTGAAGAAAATTTAGGGAATAGAGAAAATGATTCCCAATTGGGATATGAATACATGAATGGGTGCTTGAAAGTAAAGCACCAGATGGATAAAAAGATTCATTAGCAAAGGAATGGATATTTTTGAGGAATTTTGAATTGTACATATATATATTGCACCGAGGACAGTGCATAAAATAAGGGGAGGGGGAGGTAACACCCCAAGATCGAGCCCTAATTGTAAATGTAAATATTTTTCATAGGATGGTGAGCCAAGTTCATTATAGGCCAGAAGGCTTATGTGATTATTAGGCCGGAGAGCCTAGATGCTAAAGGCTAATGAGCCTATTTTTGTATATGTATATGTAAACATGTATATCATTAATAAAATACATTGATGCATGTAGAGAAACCACAATAAACGAGTATGGGGAACTAAAATCCACTAGGAAGGGAAAAGGGGAGGGCTAAGAGCCTAGGAAAGGGGCTAAGCTAGAGGGATTATCTCTAGGGGAATATTATAATATTATTCCTAAAAGACTAAGGTATGGATAAATATCATGTTATCCTAAGTGCCTATGAGAAGGGGAATAAATTACAAGTGGAGAGGAATGAGTTCCTATAAGACCATGTGTCATTCTGAGCACATGCAGTGATATGTTGGAAAAGCAGTCCCTTTTAGGATATTTCTTCCCATTTTCACCTTTGCATTCATCTTTCTGGGCATGGACGATTCACCAGTCTTCCATCGATTCACTATGTGGCCTCCATCATTTGACCTTTGCAACCCTTGATCTTAATGCGATACCTTACTCGAGCCAATATTGTTCCATACCCGCACCGGTACTGTTCTCTACCTGATCATTGTTGTTTCCATATCCATTCCTTGCCTGAGCATGGTTGTTACCATCACCTGTTCCATACTTGTTTTCTGTTGCTTCCTTCACATGTATCTATACCTGGTTGATTTAGGAGAGATATTGAAGAAGCACATTGTAAGGCCCAGGGGACTGAAGAGGTGGGTTTTCAGGCCCATGAGAAAATCTCTCCAGATGAGAGAATTGTTGAACAATTGATTTCCTGAGGGAGCCTAACTATAGCTATAGTGCTCCTAGACTTCCTGTCTAGCCTATTACTGAAGCCTTGGAAGGGAAGTGGGGAAGTCAAAGGACTGTTGAGAAGAGAAGGGGCACATTCCTAGGGTGGGACATGCATGTAGGGAATGTGGCATAGCACCCCTACTTTAGCAGGTTCTGCTCAACCTCCCAGTCTAAGGATCGTTCTTAATCTCCCCGTGAGTCTGATTGACTCCTTGATTTCCCCACAGGAAATATCCCACATGCAAGTGTGTATCCACAGGTCCTTAGGAGTTACGCCTATGAAAGAAAGCACTAAGTGCCAACTCTTACCCACGTGGCCGGCTGACATGACCACAAATATTCACCCGAAAGGGTATTTTGGGTTTCACGACTTCGTGATCCCTGATTTGAGTCCCTCTGTCTCATCAATCCCTGAAACCCCGAAAAGGTCTAACAGGTAATTGATTCCTCCCTTGACTTCACTTGACGTGACCTTCAATACGATATGGGCCCCAAATGTTTTGGCACCTCGGGATTTTGCATATCGGCGAAATTCAATACAAAAACTCTCTTCACCCAATAGTGGAAATCATGATGGCTCCTTACCCCAATCAACGGTTCTAAACTTCCCATGATCTGATGGTCCTGATTCAATCAGGACTTCATGAATCGGGACTTCACAACTCTCGACTCTGAATCACAACCTTCTTCCACGCCTCGAATTCCGAAACGACGAAACTCGAGCATGAGATCAACGACTCTCATTGGTTCAGATCCAATGACCACTATTCCTCCTGAGATTCTGAATGTCGAATGATCCTCAGCCTTCAACCTTCCACTAATCTACTAGATCCAATGGTCCATGAAACTTTGTTGATTTTCCCTATGAGAAATTCAACCGCCCGTTCAGATTTCTCAAAGACTCCCGAAATACCTTGGCGTCTTTCTCCTCTGAACTTAACTTCTGCGAGGCGACTCTAGAACTCATCCTTCCTTTGAATTCTTCGAAGTTCCTATCCTTCCTACGCTTGACCTCTATTTCAACCCAAAGACTTCAAAAGGGTTCCTACACGCACTCGTGGCATCAACAAATAACCTCTGGATATTTCGCTTCCAACTCTATGCACTCCCTTGTAACAACAGTTACTCAACCTTTCCCTCGGATTGATAGAGTCTAAGACTTCAACCGGCCTACACACACCTTGCACGACTCTATGCGATACTTACACTTTCATTGGTATAAGAACAACGATATCCATCCTGAGCTTCTAAGATAAAACTCAGAACTTCGTCAATGTACTCTATGTGGACCTTTCACTACACTCCTTGCAGGAATTCTTAGGACGAGCAACAATTGAAACTTATACTTCTCCTCTCACAGACTTCATAAATTCAACATGAAATCAAGAACATACACACATAGCATTGAAACAAATGCATAACAGAGAATATAAGAAAAACTGTAAACATACCATTCAATAGATGTAAACATAATTCATCACAACACCATGAAATTGGATCAAATCTTCTTTGTATTAATCCAAATGTATTTGTACATGGGTTCTATAGCAACAACTATCTACTTATGCAATACTACAATATATGTTCTTCTCTACTCTCTTACTCTCCATCTTACGATGAGAATAATAATACAACAATACATACGAGGGTGTCTTTTATGACTTTTCCTTCCTACAACTCTAAGCTATATAATCGAATTAAAATATACAACTACTTTACATTCTGTTAACGATATTTCTTGTAAGGGGGGTTAGAATGCGAAAGAATGGGTTAAAAACCCACTTGTCCTAAGTTCAGATGTAATTTTGTCCATGGTAAGCAGTGAACAGATCTAGACGGCGTGCATCTGCTTGCCCAAATCAACGGTACATATGAGATTCCGGACCCCCCCCCGCCTTTCTACCTTTAAGCGGGGGGGGGGTTCTGGAATCGGGAGCACATCTATTCAACGGCCCCGATTATAGCACCCGGATCAACGGTAGTAAAGGCAATTTCGGACCCCCCCTTCCTTTCTACCTTTAAGTGGAGAGGGGGGGTCCAGAATTGAGCATGCAGCTTTTTGATGGCCCGGATCCTCTCAGTCGCTCTGTGTTTAGCCAGCGTGGGCCATTTCCCCGTCATGTTATCTCCCAGAACGACCTTTCCCCTATCGCCGTGTATCATCTGTCCTCCTCCACTCTTTAGTCCAGGTGTTCTTTTCCCCACCTCATCATCCACTCACCTCCTGCCACGTGTCCCGTTCCCTCCACGTCAGCCTCCTTCTAAAATGTATCCATCGCATCTACTCCCCTGCCTCTTCCACTTATTGCCTCTTTCCATGTGTCTCCCTGACAACCTTGNGTTCTTTTCCCCACCTCATCATCCACTCACCTCCTGCCACGTGTCCCGTTCCCTCCACGTCAGCCTCCTTCTAAAATGTATCCATCGCATCTACTCCCCTGCCTCTTCCACTTATTGCCTCTTTCCATGTGTCTCCCTGACAACCTTTCTCACTCCCTCATCACTTCCTTTCCACTCCCCGCTGTTCCGGATCCATCACTCCATTCCCGTGCTCCATCTTCCTCGTTGGCTTCCATGTCTATTCTTTAAGCCAGTCAGTTATTCCAGGTGGCAGCATGAGAGGTCCTCCACGTCCCAAAGGTGCCAAGTTGGCCAGGCCGTCCTCAATCCCGATGAAGCAGTTATTGAAGAGGTTGGTGGTAGTTAGATATCGCCTCCGCCATAATGGGAAAGCATGGAAATGAATTAAAGGCACGTCGATTCACCGTTGGAACTGTCAAGACTTAGATTGCGTCTGGCACAAGTTGCATGATCTTTTCAGAGGTTGACTGTTAGAATCCATGCAGACGCAAAGCTTTTAATGCAATGTCTCGGTTCCATTGTTGTTGTTGTTCTAAGTTTATGAAGCCGTTTTCGCCATTTTTTGTATCTATCAATGGTTGAGCTGAGCTCCCGGTTGTAAATCTTTAATGAAGCATTGATACCCTGGTTATGTATGAACTCTTGAGATTTCTTGCCTGATGGATGCCAGTTTCTTTTACATCTTTGTTACACTGTGTTAGAATCGCTCGAAATTGGAAGATCCAGTCGAGCTATAACTGTTATAGGATGATGTTGGATAGGATCACTGTAGCAGTTATGATGTTGCTAGTCAGTTCCTGTGATTTTCCCAGCGCTAAGTGACTTGGAATTGGAGGATCCAGTCAAGTCCCCCTCAGTTTCTTGAGACCCTGAACCAAGAAGATCTTTCCTTCAGAGTCTTTCTTCTGCAAATAGCTGTAAGCCTGTTTCCCAAAGCCGTTTGTTCACCCTTCTCACCAAGTCTTCCACCTATTCATCCTTTTATCAACCCACTGGTTAAAGTTAGATCAAGACCTCCTTTTCTACTTATGTACCAGACCCAGTCCCTGAGTTAAAGTGATATCTCCTCGAGTCTTTACCTCCATTTGATCATCCCTTATAAAAAAATCGTGACATTAAACTGATGGGTGTTAGGCTCTGCTCCTGCAAGAAATCCAGGAGTGACTTCTGACGCTAACATTTCTGGCGCCGTTGTCGGGGACGAAGTTGAATATTTTCCCCAGGATTGAACGACAAAGATCAACTGATTCTGAAGGTGAATCAGATATCAAAACTTGAATATTGCTATTGTGCACCTGGCGACTCCCTTGTGACGACTCCGCTAGGGAGAACCTCCTCTATCAACTGTGGCTTCGAGAGGTAGACATACGAGGTCTAATCCACACTTTCCTTTAGCTACACCAGAAGATGATGTGGAAGCAGTGCGCAGAAAGGGAAAGAGCTCTGCAAAAGAAGTTTTCTTCGCTAAAACAGGTAATACGTCGTCCCCTTCTGTGAGAACTCCATTTTCTGATTCTCAGTTTCCTAGTCTTCCTTCCTCTCAGGTTTCCCGTTTACTGAATTTTGGGAGTGTTCCTGCTGAGTTTCCTCCTCCTGGTCTGGTATCAGAAAGAGAGATCCTTGTCACTCCCCCCTCTCTGGAGGTCGTGCCTCGTCACAGACCTCAAGCTTCTGAAGGTTTCACCACCCCTCCTTTTATTGCTACTACTGCACAAAGAGAAGCATCTGCACACTCAGGTCCCTTGGCTCTCTCTCTGATTTCTCTGTTGTCTCCTCCAAGAACCTCTTTTTCGACATCTCTCATCCATACTCCTTCCCCTCTGAGTTCTCCTTTGCCTAATATCCCTATGGCTGGTGATAATCCCCCTCTAAATAGAATGGACGCCATAGTTACTACCAGATATGCCCCTCTAATCCTACCACATCCTATGAATCCCCTCCCTGTTGGAGACTATTTGAAATACATGCCCAAGTTCAGTGGGGAAGGAGACATAACTGTTGAAGAGCACCTAGCTGCTTTTTACAGGTATGCAGACAACTTGAATATCGAGAGTGAATATGTCTGCATGAGAGTCTTTGTCCAGAGCCTAGATGGAGAGGTGAGGAAATGGTTCAGAGGACTGGCCCTTGGATCTATTGCTGGCATTGAAGCCTTGGATAGCGTTTTCCTGAGGCAGTTGGGGGACAAAAAAGATTTCATGTATTACATGACAGAGTTTGGGTCTCTAAGGAAGATGGAAGGAGAGTTTGTCTCAAACTTATCCAAAATATTTAATAAGATGTACAACAATATCCCTGCAGAGATAAAACCCTCAGAAGCCTCTGCCCAAATTTCATATGCTGGTGCATTTGATCCTGATTTCTGCCTGCTATTGAGAGAAAGAAGAGCTACCTCCTTAGATCAAATGCAAGATGCTTCCGTAGAATTGGAATCCAACATATTGGTAGCTGACAGACTGAGGAGAAAAGCAGACACAGACAAAAGAAAGGGAAGATCTAAAGCCTCAACTTCCAACCCATCATTGCCTCACCCTCAAGTGAATGAACTGGCCGAGATGATGAAGTTTCTGACCGAGGAGATGGAGAGGTTGAAGGTAGAAAGGAAACAAGCATATAAGGGCCCTCAGAACACCGAAAATAAAGGGGGTTTTAGGAGGCCAAATAATATTGCTCCCCCAACTATGCACAAAGAAAGGGGAAGAGACAGAGAAGACCAGAGGATTTAGGCTCCCTTTCAGAACCATTTGGTTGCCCATGAGGAGGAAAGAGAAACAGATGATCTTGATCCCAAAATCCACTATCTAGAAGATACTCCTCCTTTTCCTCATCTCAATCAGACTGCTTATGAAGAGTCTCTCATGAATAGTCAGCTAAATGAATTGAGAAAGGGAGACAAAGCTAGCGACGGTCAAGGCAGGTACAACCTAAGGTCCGACAAAAGGGCAACAACACCTGATGTTCTTGAGCCATCCACTAGAACGGAGAAACCTGCTAATGAAGTAGCAGATGCTCACAAAGGTAAGAGGGCTCAACCTCCCTCCCTCATTGTCCATAATCATGTTCCTGAAGTTAGAGAAATCCCAAAGCCTATGTCTTCTTTCAATTTCGAACATGAGATTCAAAAGATCAGAATCCCTGTGCCACTCACTGAGTTAATTAAACATGGGGAATTCAAAAAGCGCTTCTCTAAGTTGTTGAAATATGAAGCCTCATACCCTCTCACAGACTCCATAAACCTCCAAGATGAAAGGCCTATAGTTGTCCTAGGTCCCATGGTAGAAGACAGAGATGACTCATCCCCTCCCTTCTACACATCCCTAAACATACATGACAAAGTGATACACAATTTCCTTATGGTTTCAGGAGCCTCCCACAAACTCATGCCCAAAACTGTCATGGAAGAGTTGGGACTAGAAGTCACCCGATCCTATCATGACCTCTATTCTTTTGACTCCAGGAGGGTTCAATGTTTGGGAGTAATCAAGGACCTAGCAGTTTCTTTGCTTCAACTGCCCATGAAAAGTATGGTCATGGATATTGCGGTAGCTGATGTTCCCCCTAAGTTTGGCATGCTGTTGTCAAGATCTTGGATAAAAAGATTGGGGGGAACCTTGCATATGGACCTCACATATGCCACTATCCCAGTGTTTGGGGGGGAGCATAGAAGATTATACAGAGAATCCCAGCTAGCCTACATAATCAGTGATGAAGCCAACCCTACCAATCATCCCATCTATGCATTGGACACTGATTTAGGCTCAAGTTTACTACAACTCACCCACACCCCTGAGGCCCCTTTATAGATCAGAAAACAACCCATTCTTAATCAGGAGACCCCCCCTCCATCCACCTCTGTTTGGAAGATGTTCTTTGATGGAGCTTCTTCCATTATAGGTGCAGGTGTCGGAGTGGTATTCATATCACCCTGCCGAGAGACCATATCTCTGTCATACAAGATAGAATTTGAAGTCACCAACAACGTGGTAGAATATGAAGCTCTGGTTCTGGGATTAAGAGCTGCAAAGGAGATGGAAATTAAGGAGGTGGTTGTGTTTGGAGATGAGGAACTGATTGTCCAGCAGGTCAAAAATGTTTATCAAGCCAAGCATCCTCGTCTCAGGAGTTACAGGAATGAGGTATGGGACCTAATTGATAATTTCTTCCTGGATTTTAATATTTCTTACATTCCAAGGGAGGAAAATGCTTCAACCGACTTTTTAGCTGTCACAGCTAGCTTGATCGAAGTTCCTTCACCACCAGTGGTTAGATCCGACGTTGAAATAAGATATAGACCTTCTATACCAGACAACGTTAAACACTGGAGGGTGTTTGAAGATGATCAGGAAATAGAGAAGTTTCTCCAGTCCATCGATGACTTTTCTATGTTGCACATAGATGAGAATCTCGACATGGAAGGTGACTGTCACCCTGGGGAACTTTTAAATAAAATTTTTGATTGCCAGATTATTCAACTACCGAGCAATTACATTCTGAGAGGACTAGTTCCATTAGAAAGACCGTTCGATGGAAATGATGTGGCAATAAAGGGTAAAATCTCAGGTGATGATGATGACACAACTGAGTGCAACATAGGCACATCGGAGAAGCCCAAATTTGTCAAGCTGTCAAGGAATTTGACCAAGGAGCAGATATGCGAATATACTAAGTTGCTAAAGGAGTTTGCTGATGTGTTCGCATGGACCTATGAAGACCTCAAGACGTATGACACATCAGTCATCGAGCACAAGATCCCACTGAAAGAGGAGGCTAAGCCATTCAAGCAGAAGCTGAGACAAATAAATCCCATGTTGCTACCTGTCATGGAGAGAGAGGTAAAGAAGCTGTTGGATGCCCAGATCATTATTCCCTTGAGATATTCTGAATGGGTAGCCAATTTGGTCCTGGTGAGAAAGAAAAGCGGGGAAATCAGACTCTGCGTTGATTTCAGGAACCTTAATAGAAGTTCCAGAAAGGACAATTATCCCCTACCCAACATGGAACACATATTATAGAGGGTCATTGGCGCATCTAGGATATCCATGATTGATGGTTTCTCTGGATACAATCAGATATCAGTCGTGCCTGAGGACAGAGAAAAAATAGCCTTCACCACTCCTTGGGGCACATTCATGTATGCCAAAATGCCTTTTGGACTGATGAATGTAGGAGCAACATTTCAGAGGGCCATGGACATAGCCTTCATCGGGGAGAAGTACCAGTTTGTGGTAATATATCTGGATGACATCATAGTCTTCTCCAAGACTGATAAAGAGCACTGCTGCCACTTAAAAAGAGTTTTCCTGAAGTGTCGGAGGTATGGCCTATCTTTAAACCCCAAGAAATCATTGTTTTCTATGCAGGAGGGGAAGCTATTAGGTCACATAGTGTCAGCGGAAGGAGTAAGGATTGACCCTGGCAGGGTGGAAGCGATTCAGGCCCTATCACTTCCTAGGTCTAAGAAGGAAGTTCAGGCATTTTTGGGGAAGATTAACTTTCTGAGGAGATTCGTCTCAAACTTTGCCGAGCTGGTGAAACACATTACAACCATGCTCAGGAAGGGCAATGAAGTGAAATGGACTGCCGAACCCAGGGAATCTTTTGCTCAAATAAAGAGAGCGTTGACTGAGGCACCTGTGCTAATCAGTCCCGATTATTCTAAGGATTTCCTGATTTTCTCGTTTGCTTCTGATGACTCGGTAGCAGCTGTATTGTTGCAGAAAAACGATCAAGGGCTAGAGCAACCTATTGATTTCTACAACAAGGCACTGAGAGATGCTAAACTTATATATGAGATCATGGAGAAGTAGGCCTATGCATTGGTGAAAGCTCTCAAAGCTTTCAGGATCTATGTCTTGCAATCGAAAATCATTGCCTATGTCCCTTCAACCTCTGTGAAGGACATTCTCATACAGCCTGACATAGATGGGAGAAGAGGTAAATGGATTGCCAAGATCCTATAATTTGACCTGGAGATTAAGCCCACCAAGTTGATAAAGGGGCAAGGTTTGGCCAAGCTGCTGGCTGAATCCAATTGCAAGACTTTGGGGATTAACTTCATTAATGAGCAAGCTGAGTCATCCAACAGGAATCCTCAGACCATCATACCACTAGGATCATGCCCCCGGTACAAGGACATCTTGTATTTTCTGCAAGAATTAAAGCCCCCTGATGGATTAGGAAAGAGTAGGGCCAGATCTTTGAAGCTTAAAGCGGTCAGATATTGTCTCATTGACCGAGCCTTGTATTGGAGAGACCCTCTGGGGATACTATTAAGATGTCTTGACCCGCTGCAAGCCCAGAAGGTGATGTTCGATTTTCATAGCAGTCTCTGCGGAGGTCATCATTTTTGGAAGACCACAGCCCACAAAATCCTCCAGGCTGGGTATTACTGGCCTACTTTGTTTACTGATGTCTACAGGGAAGTCAAGGCTTGCATCAAATTCCAGAAGTTCTCAGGAAAGCAACAACTCAATTCTTTGCCATTAAATCCTGTAGTAGTTTCAACACCCTTTCAGCAGTGGGGATTGGATTTCATTGGAGAGATTCATCCTCCCTCAAGTGGTCAGCATAGATGGATCCTCACTGCAACCGACTATTTCACCAAGTGGATAGAGGTTGTCCCCACCAGGAGCACTTCTCACAAAATAATCATCAGCCTCTTGGAAGACATCATAGCCAGATTTGGCTGCCCAAGCAAGATTGTCACTGACAATGCCACCCCCTTCAAGTCTGAGCCTCTGGTCAAGTTCTATGAACAATTTGGGATTTCACTGGTTCACTCCACTCCCTACTACCCTCAAGGGAACAGACTGGCAGAGTCCTCCAATAAAAGCCTAATCAAGCTCATCATGAAGCTACTGGAAGACAATCAGAGGGCCTGGGACTCAAAGCTCAAATTTGCCCTTTGGGCCGATCGGGTAACAACAAAGAAATCCCTGGGTCTCTCACCTTTCCAACTTGTTTACGGAATAGAGGCCATTTTCCCCACTCAAATCGCTTTACCTGTTGCGAATTTCCTTCAAGATTTTGAAGGAGAACCTAACCATGTGGTCAAAAGGATTCATCAGATGGTGGAAGTGTAGTAGATCAGAGAATAGGTCATGGACAGAGCCTACAATCATCAGCAGAAGATCAAACAGGCTTTTGACAGGAAGAACAGAAAGAAGGAATTCAAGCAAGGTGACCTGGTACTCAAGTGGGACGCACCGAGGCAGGACAGGGGCAAGCACAACA
>JASDQU011400282.1:153011-169223 GCA_032191745.1 Picea mariana | reverse complement strand
TACAATTCCATCATGTATGAGTGCAACTCTGTCACTTACCAGGCATGAGTGAAACTCTCAATGCTTAATTACTCAATGCACCTTTGCATTGACTTTCATAATGAGCCTTATCTAAGTCATGCATCTCACCATCCATAAATTGGAAATCTAGTGAATGTCTTGACCCATATCCACACACTTCCCATTGTCTTCACAATTACTTGGATGCCTTCCTTTTCGACTTGAACACTACACCAAGAATACAATTCTGTAGTGTTTAATAGTATTAGCAAAAAGGTTGCAGTCCAAGTTTTATTTAAAGTAGTAAGCTCATTGGGTATTTGTGTGGCACATAACCTTTCTATAACCATACCTTGCCATATCCAACCCTGTCCTGGTCTCATACATGACTAGATTTCTTAGCATCATTTCTAGAACATGTTCTTATCTTTTCCTTTCTGTGGTTATTGTCTCATAACCAAATTAACATGACATGATACTATGTCAGTGTGTGCATTCAAAAGCTAAAAATCTTTGATAACTATAACAGACCTCTAGCCTTTACCACACCTAGTGGTAACTTAATCCTATCAATGCACTTAAACAATACCATACAACATAGTAACATCCCAATTTTGGGAAATTCTTACTTGGATTTCCCTTTGGCAATTTCACACATAATTTCCAAAAGAGGGATACTTACCTGTAGGGCTGCCATTAAATGAGTTTAATGCTACCTGATTAGTTGATGACAAGAGGAGCTCTTACGTTTCCTTATCATCCTTATGATTCAATATTCCATCTTTATTTTTCTTCCATTCGTGTGCAGCAACATTATCAACAACACTTGCAAACATGCAAGTATTATCACCCTTTGGCTGTCCCAACAAGACATATAATACTTTCTACTATAGTAATTGCAGCAACTTCTTTCTTCTTGTATCGCGTTTCCTTGTTTATCCCAGGAGTCTTCCCTTATCCTGGATTCCTGAACCTTCAAGTGCTCTTCACTATAATTACTGTGCATGAATATTTCTGATCTGAGAAATTTCTAGCCAAAATACTCTTGGCTACTTTTTTTTATTTTCCATCCAAATACTAAACTGATATTAAGCTTCAACTTTTTATTTATTTTCTGGATCCATCTATCCCAAATCATACTTGGATGGATTATGATTCCAATCTTGTTGTCTTATAGACTTTGGATCTTCAACATCCATTTATTTCTCGGATCCCTCTGATCCAACTCCTCCATGACCCCATTTTATTTCTAGTCATGTTTTCTGAGGAACCTTGGACAGTTAACACCAACTTCCTTCTTGAGGTGCTTGATTTATCCTTTCCTTAACTGATCATATCAATACTTGGATTTGCTTGTTGTCTATTACTTTCCTTGTCTTGACCAATCTGATTTCAACCTTCCTTGCACAATCCAATTCTATCATATCATAAATAATGCCCTTCATACCATGCTTCCATTGCGCACTCTAATAACCATAAGGGAAGCATTATTCTAATTTCATAGCTAATCCATGGATATGATGCACTCCTTACCCAATGTGCAATAAGCCTCTTTCTTTATCTGATTACTGTCATTCAGGTAGTCAATTCCTTTTATAATAGATTTGACTCCCATGCAATGCTTAATCTGTATATTGGTTTCTTTGGGAGTGAATGCACTTTCACTAACTCATTCACTACATGATCTATTCCTCTATCCATATTCCATTGAATACTTGACTAATATGAGAGGACTTCCTATAGTGCCCCCCCAAGATTTTATGGATGCACTCAGATTCATACCTTCACATTTTGTGGTCTTGTCTTTGGATCATCTTATGAAATATTTTGTCATAACACTCTTTCCTTGAGTACCTCTTCTTATTCCCTTCTTTTAACTAAACTTCAAACTTCTCACATGTTAATAACTCAAAGTTTTAAACCAAAACCACTTTCACCAAAGTCACGATGTCACGTGTTTCAATATGTCAAAACCACCACTCGTGGGACGGGCAACGGCTAGTCAGATCACCCCATTTCACTCGTTCGGTACTTTCCAGTCAGATTATGTCAGGTGAACGCCACCATGTAACGAACTCAAAAGCCAATCATTTGAAATGGATTAGTCGAGCATGGAAACCCAACGCACTTTTACGTAAGTTTGTCTGTGATTCATGATTGAGACTCTATAACTGCCAATTCTCAAGTATGGAGGCATCATCTTATCCATAAACGGAGTAATCTCCAACTTTGCTCGACCTATTGATCTCTGTAAAAGCATTCCGGGGTCCAAAAAAAATTGAGGTACATGGACAACACTAAATCCAGTGATACCGGTTATTCAGGCAACATGGTAGATTTTCCTATAAGTAAAAAGGAAAGGGTACTTGCACACATTCTAGCGACTAAATTCCACACAGAGCCGGCTACAGACTCCATAGTCCAAAAGTCATCCTCGTTCCTCCAGTCATTCAACAACAAACCCCAAAACAAACCTAATCTAGCCAAATGTTTCTATAGATATACTCATATTTATCATGCACAGCAACATCACAAGGTAAATCATGCTTTCATGCACCTATAACCACTATGCATTTCTTCTCCATCGCGCTAATAACTTGCACGTACTACCTTTGTGTTGCACGCCAATATCCATTGCACGCATTTTTTGTATCGCGTACTGATATTCCACATGCATTTCGCTCTATGCATTTCACCATGCCAAAGTTCAATATGCCCCCACCGCGCACAATAATATGCGCACACCATTGATTACATTGTTACAGGCAACTTATACTCGTTTTTCACACGAGCCTACCAACTCCTCTGTGTTCTGCCAATACTGCATACACCTCGTGCACCATTACTATGTGTGTGTGCACTACGCAATGTTAAATTTAGTGTGTGCATCCGCACACAAACATTTTTCCATGCTGCACCGAAATTTACCACGCGTGCCTGCACGCCACATTTCCCGCACGATGCCAAAATTTTCCGTGCGCACCCTGACACAATATTTTTCCGCGCAACACCAAAATTTAATGCATGCATCAGCATGCCATTACCTTGTCGCGCAGTGCTGAATTTTACCTATCCCAAGATTTTCACTGTGCCGCATGAATTTTTTTTTTTTTTCTTGGTGTGCCCAACTATGCACATTCATCTTTATGTGCATCAATTCCTCGTGAATCTCGCTATAGAAATTGGGGATTTTTTTCTAAATCACCATAAACATTCTGCAACTATGAAATTTGTTCAATTTCACCCTAATAACATCAGCTCAACCTCTGTAACAACAAATCGTTGTGGGTTGATATTTTTGGAACAAATTTCTCCGAAATCAATTCCCGAATTGAGAATTTTATTTACTAATCTCTCTCCAACTATCACAGCTTCACAATAACTTCAAATTTGACCCATTCCAGGTTTGAATTTTCTATAACAGATATTAAACAATAATATCTCACCACTTGGTCGAATTTCTCCATTTACCCATGACTTCACAAACCGAAATTGGGGATTTTTCCCAATTTAAGTACCATATTGTAGCTAGGCACTCTGCAACTCGAAATTTGGCCACTTCGAAATAAAACCTCTGTGAATTTTTTCTTCAACTCAATTTTCTCAGACCATCCAGGCTCAGTGTTGAAAACTGAAGCTCTGATACCAATTTGTAACATCCTTGGCCTCACACCGGCTGGGACATGCCACTCCTCAGATGATTTACTTAGCTCTGAAATCGTCTTTGTAACATTCCCAGCCTTCAACAGGCCATGCCATGCTACTCCTGAACACTCTTTCATGCTCAGATACCAATTTGTAACGTCCCCAACCATTCATGTCGGGCCGCGCTACACCAGAGAACACATTCGTTCTCTGTGCGGGACGTACTGTAACATACTTAGCATCCTAACTAAGTTATGTCTCATATAATTTTATAACTTCATGCAATTAAAACATATACACACATAGAACTATTGCGGAAGCTTAATATATATAAAACGTGAACAGACAAATACTCTATGTAAATGCATGAATTCACACTGAAATAGCAGTAAACATATACATGCAATACCCATAAACATACAGACAGCTATAATCACGCATAGGATAAACCCATAAAAATAACACGTGAATAATAATGCAACATGTAAATTAATCACACAATTGACACTTATCTTTGTGAGAATATCATCAGTTGCATGCAGACCTTACATGAACCTCATAGCCTTAGACCACACTGTTCATCACTCTCCATAGTGAGTCACCCCCGAGCTGGGACTAAACTCCACCTGGGTAAAGGGTTTCCTAACCAAGCTAAAGGCTCATGAACAACAGGAAAGACTATGTCTTAGGTGCTCACTCAACTAACAGGCTACAGTCCTTCATTCCCCACATGTCTATCCCACCCAAGGAAGTTTTCCCCTTCTCTACTCAACAGTCCCTCGGCTGCCCCACTTCCCTTCCAAGGCTTCAGCAACAGACTGGATAGGAAGTCTCAGAGCCCTGCAACTATAGTTCAGCACCTTCAAGAAATCAATCCCCAGCAATTCTCTCACCCAAATAATTGTTCATGGGCCTGAAAACCTGCCTCTTCAATATCCCACAGGCCTGACAACCTGCTTCTTCAATCCCAGTCCCAAGCTAACAGTTACCCAACAGAAGGCTCTGGATACGGGTTCAGGTAAAGTCATGAAGATACAAATGATAGCTCAATGGCTGCCAATACTCCTAGGTGATTGAATGTATATCTCAATGATGGATGAATGAGAAGAAAGATGATGGTCTGAATTATGGAGAGTCCCCCTAAATGAACTAAGTCCAACAATATGTATGCATGACCCCAACTTGACACTTGTCATGTTGGAAGCTACTTTGGCCCACTTGGCCTCAACTTAGAAATTAGGATAACATAATTATCCATACTTTATGATTTAAGAAATATTAATATAATATTCTTTAACTTAGCCCCTTCCCTTTCCCTAACTAGTGGAGTTTAGTCCCCCATCTCTTTTATCGTTGTCAATCTGTGTGCAGCGATGTATCTTATATTAAATATGAGATATGTACAAAAACAGGCGCACTAGCCTTTAACATCTAGGCTCTCCAGCCTGATCGAAACATCAGCGCCCTAGCTTATAATAACTGGCTCACCAGCCTATAAAACATATCATATACATAAAGGCTTCTTGGCCTCAATATCATGCGCACTTAATATTTTGCACATGGTATTCTAGAATGTACCCAATTCATCATTTTACTGCGCAATGCATGCTCGTGCTACACCAGGGAAGATGTATGTCAAAATATATAAAACAGCTCACCATATTAAGTACATTTGCATTTACATTTACAATTGGGTTCAGCCTAGGGATATTACACCTCTCCTATGTGCTTCGTTCGTTCACTGGGAGTTGATCTAATGGTCCATTCTCCTCTCCACAACCGATCTGACAGCTGTTGACACTCCTCCTCCTGAGATTTTGTCTTCCTCTAGCTTAGATGATTTTCTAAGTATTCAAAGGCCTAGGCCTTTGTTCCTCCTATGAGTGTGTCTCTTGGACCTCATCTGCACCTCTGAAAAGTGCTTATCTCTTCTGAGCTTGATCTTCTTGAAGATCTTGATTTCCCATGCAATCCTTGCTTTTCAGGGATCTCTTCAAACTCATATTGAAGGTCCACAACGATCGACAGTTCACAGTAATTGTGGGGCCCCAACATGTGTGACCTTTGTCAAAGAGCTCAACCTCCGTAATATAAAAAGCGCTCACTCAACCCTGGTATAATCCTAGTCGTTGATCTTCCATCCCCAACGAGATCAACGACGTGGGTTGATTGCGAGTCGTGAACTAGCAGGTCCACTAAATTCACCTTCGCACTCTGCAATGATTCCCAACCGTCGATTAAATCGAATGGATGGTGTTTAATTCGATAACTCCAATGAGTATTTGAGTCAATGTGATTACCTGGATGGACTCTCCTCCCATTAAACATCTCGCATCCATATCCGCTGTCAGATTCTTAAGTATTGGGTAGTTCTAGTAACTTGACTATCGTCTACCTCCTAGATCTGACGGTCAGGATGGTTCCCGGGCATCCTCATATCAAAGGTTCAGAGTTAACTTTGGGACTTCAGGACTTCGAGGATTTTACCTCCCTTACGACGAAATCGCTCAGTTCGTTGAACTCGCGAAGTCAAAATAACTCCAAGGTTTAACTCCCACACTCTTTCCCATATCCAACTGTCACAACAGACCATGACTTCTTCCGAATATATTTCGTCTGTTCGTCTTCCAAACAAGGGAACCTTCCCTTTCAATACTTCAGCCTTGCTACTCTTCTTGAGCTTTGTTAGCTTTAAATGGATTAAGAGATTTACGCTCTTTCTCTTGAACTTAACGCTTGGAAGAATCCTTCCGCGCACCCCTTACACTCATTCCTCAACTCTAGAACTTGAGTGGTTCTCAGTCTTTGCCTGCCTCGCAGAGAGACTGTGCATATGTGCACTATCTCTCTCGAGATTTAACAGACTCCCTCCTCCAAGGGACTCAGAACAACTAGGAGTGTCGACATGCATATGTTAAATTATGCCCAAGGTCAACGAACTCACAGTTCGTGGATCTAGTTTAAGCCACCACAGGGTGCAAGCATTTACAGATACAAAACATGTCCAATCCATACTTGCGTAAATACACAATTTAAACAAGAATAAATAGATACAATATAACAATTAAGCAAACATACACATCCTTGGGTCCTTCATAGTATATCCCATTTCATTACATAATTACAAATTAATTTCATAGGGTATGAGAATACTTATCTATTACAAGTTGCATCCAACCAACTGACTGTGGGTGTGTGTCTTTCCACCCAACCATAGGCTCATAGGAATTCATTCTTATCATTTTGGCCACCTCCATGCCAAGCCATGATATCACTACGAAATTCAAGCTATCTCTCAGATAAACTCTCTCTGTCACAGCGAACCTGTGAGGTTTATCAGATGCTTCCTCAACATCAAGCTCGTGTTCGGGTCCTTCAGGTCGTGTTCTCGACACTTCCTTTGGGTTCACACACCACCCTTACAAGCTTGTTCTCTCATCCTATGTCTCCTCTCTTGCTGTGTCTCTATATGTATCTTACCTTCCCTCCTATGGAAGGTTTTTCGACCTATCATGTTCCTTCTATCAAAAGGAAGCTCAAGTTTGCAGGTCTCTGTGGTACTTCGAGCTAACATCCTACAACTAGACCATGTTTCCATTCATGGAGGTGGTTTATAATTCAACCATTGGTCCTTTCTTCATTAACTGATTTATTTCCTCTAGAGATATCATGGCTCGTACTTCAAGGCTTCACCCCCCAACAGTCAGTTATGGGCATTTTAACAATAATACATTTACTTTTTCCACATGCCTTAGCATGGTAATCCTATTTTATGATTAATTACAAGCTGTGGGAAACAGGGGTGTTACACCATTCCTCCTACATAAGCAGAATATAATGTGGTAAGTCATTTCCCTTTCCAATACTTTGATGATGATCTAGTCTATGATTTAGAAAGTGAAGGAGTGCTAAAGGAACCCTTGGATGCGTTAGACCCTTCATATTATAATAAATATGATGATGTGGTTGATAATATTGATGAGTTTATACATGTTGGGAGACATAAATGGAATGTGATTGGTCATGATGGAGATCCCATTTATGATATTGAAGGTCATTTTCATTTGTTTCCTTTACAACATCCATATGTGATTGTTACTGATTCTAATGTTTCACAGCAAGGAGATGACATGATTACAAATTTGTTCCAACCACCTAGGGATGTCTTTTTGCATCATCCTTATGATATTTCTGGTCATGCCCCTGGGAAATTGATACACGCTCTTTTGGGCACTTGGATTTACTCTACAAAGAAAACTTTCAACCACCGTTGTGCTCCAATTTTGATGAGGGTAAGGACATGACTAACCTGGAGCAGTATTTTTGTAATGAGATTTTCCAACCTTCCTCTTTTCCTTCATCTTGCTATACCACTGATGATGCAGCTGGGAAACACATTCCTTGTCCAAGGTTGTCTCCAGGGAAAAAAAATTCTTAGAATTTAATGGTAGGTTGGATGCTTTAAGAATAAATTTGACATATCAATCTTTCAACCCTCCCTTGAGTAGTTGTAGGTAATCCTCCAGATTCTTGTTCATACCTTCTTAGGCTTCAAAGAGTGACAAGATCTCGGTCAATTAACCTTCTGACCCTTTAAGCCAGAATTATGAGTCTCTATCTTGTCACAACCCTATTACGAGATGGATTGAGCATTCTTGTGGGAACTTGAATTGGCATAATTTTGTCCCTCCCTCCCACCTCCATGAGTTAGAATTTATGATTGGTTATGATATAATGCATGTTCTAGCTCATGACCTTTTTGTGTTTGAATTATATTTATTTTGGTTCATGATGAAGAAAACGGGTAGATGTTCTGATACAATGCTAGGATGGATTTATTAGCTATATGATTATATCTAGCATTTACAACTAACTTTAGATTAGAGTAGGTAGGTTAGAGTATTCATTTGCATCCTACATTGCACTGTATATATGTTGCATCTTGCATATCATTCTAGTGTAGTTACATTTTTCTTAGATTTGCATACATGCATATGATTTACATATTCTTTTCTTGTATCATCTGCATATTGCTATATGCATTCTAATGTTTTGCATGCTCGTATTGACATGTTAAAAATTTTATTTTCAATCCTTTCTTTACCTTTTTAAATTTAACACGTTTTCTCATATGAATAAGGGGTGAGTGCACCACCCTTCGATATCCCAACATGTCTTGTTGCAGTGTGTGTAGGCACAAGTCATACCAGGAGATGTTGAGGTTCTCATGCGCTCTACAATGAGCACATGTCCCCATGTAGGAACCATATTTTACCCTCCCATGATAGGGGTAACTAAGGAGATCATCTCTCGAGGCCCATAGGTAGCAGACATGGAGTGTTGATATGTCACCCTCTTATCCCATGATATCACCTAGGAGATAGGTTTTTATGGATTCAGTAAGTGGATTGATGGAGGAGGCACTAAAATGGACCTTGGCACATAAGAGAGTGACATATGGCCTTTGGAGGCCCAACATCCCACATTTTTAGCCATGACATCACTCCTTTGAGCCTATTGTCACCCTACTAGGGCATGACGTCACCCTCTTTAGGGTTTTATCTTATGTAAAATTCATTTTTTGTAAATTGAAAGGGAAAATTAAGAAGTCGACCCTCTTGTGTAAAGACATGACTTTTAATTAAATTCTTTTGGTGGCTATGATTTCCCATATAAATATGGCTAGCCAAGACTCATTTCATCATCACATTCTTTCTCACACAAGTGAGAGACACTTCTGAAATTTTCGTTATTTTTGGTATATTGGCTCTTTTACCTAGTGCACTATCTTTGAGTGTTGATATCAATTCCCGCTTCCAAAATTTCCTTCCCCTTTTCTATTTTCCCAATATCTTTTTCCCATTTCGTTTCCCTCTTCTATACTTACCCAAATTCCCGTTTTCTTTTCTCCCTTCTATTCTCCCTTTCTAGTTATTATACTTAGTCATTTCTTTGAAAATGGTGAGTTCACGGGTTGGAGGACTCATGGATCCTCATATCCATCCATACTCCTATATCATGAGTCCAACCGACCACCACATAATTCTATGCTTAGCCATTTTCTGTAGTCGCAGATTCACGGGTTCAAGCTTTCATATCCCATGTTCCGCGATATACATTTTGCACCCAAAATATCCGTGATCTACATTTTGACCATCGGACTCCCTGAACTCCTAAGTATCGCATATCTCCTATATTGATCCTGACCAACCACATTACAACACTTAGCCAATTTTTGACCTTTCGCAATTGCGGATTCGCGGGTTCTCAGGTTCACAAAAATTCCCAAATCCCAATTGCTCTCGTCTGTCCCCGCCACCTTCGTGTTTTTCCCAATATGTATTTATTATGGTTTAACACTAATAAATCAGCAAATATGTTTTGTAAAGATCATTATTAATGAGTGAAGGGATCAAGAATATTTCTTATTAAACCACATTAAAGCAAGATTTGCGTAAGATTATATTATATCTCTCAGGCACTCATTTCAAATATTATCTAGATTAAAAGAGCGCTCTCGTCAACTTATGCAGTAGAATCTCGAAAACAGTTTTGCAGATATACTTTGAACATTTTTGGACATGAGGACCATAACTTTCAATGGTCTAGATTGTATTCTTACTATTCGTCCTTATCTTCTCAGAAGGGAGTAATCTGGACATCTGGAATTGCTCGTGCAGGATGTATTCCTGATATTTTCGACAACAAGGAACGGTTTTCATGGTACACTGAGAAATATATACTAGGTGAGCAGATGATTCAACTTCAAGACCATTCTCGCATCTCTCTTTCACCTCAAGTTTTATGTAAAATGTTAAAGATCCCAGAGCCAACACTCACTTTCAAAGGTGAAGATTGCAGGGACTTCTTGAAAAAGCATGACAACGACCTTGACCTCTTGCCTAAATTCTTGGAGAATCCCATGACCATCCCTGAATATATTACCAGATTGTAGGTCAACTCGTTCAAAAACCCCCTCCGGGAAATTTCTTGGTTATTCACCAAACTGAACAGACCAAGAAAACACTGCCAACATTTCCCATATGATTCTTTATATCTTATATTTTACTGTCAAGGAGCAGGCCATTTTTTATTTGGGAAATCTGATTTCCACTGAAATCTCTCCCAATTTTCATAGTATAAAAAAGATAAGAAATTCGTTATGGCTTCTTATTTGGTGTTTTTTATATCATATTATTGTCAGTTTCCTAAATTGTCTATTTGCAAGAAGGTAAATTGTGAATTTGACCCAGTGACCTTTTGGTACCAAGCGTTGTGGAGGCACAAAGCTTCCTTGAATTTTTATGAAGTTTTCAATAACTTTGTCTCATTTTTTAAAGGATTGTTGTTTGGAAAAGATACCTCTATAATATCTACCTAGGCAAGTAAATTCCTGGATAAAAAGGGGATGTTGGAGAAAATGGAAGATTACAATGGTATCAGGATTTTCAGTTCTAAGGAAAATCCTTCCTTCCTTCCATGGCATATATCTGACATAATGTTTATTATAGAGGTGGCAAGGAAATATAATTTATGGCTACACTTTTTTCATGAGAAACGAAAAAATCAATTTATACCCTTGCCTTGGAAAATTGGGGACTTTGTATTTAGAAATATGAACAAAATTGATGAATTTGCAAACCACTTCCACAATCTCAATCTCAAGTATGCTGAAAGGCTAAAAGGTTTTTAACCTAATTGAATTTTCATGGAACATATGTTAGCAGTGGGATTTATAAATTCATTTATCCATACTATTCTAGAAGAAGAAGAATATAATAACTTGGGCACTCCTACTCTCATTGTTGGAAACAATACTCAGTACCAATAAATTTTACAAACAGAAAGGAAAGGGTCCCAGCGAGAAGAGTTCTCAGTCCCCAAAAATTACTCCTAAGACTATAACATCTCAGAGAAGTACTCCAATGGACCACCCATCTAGAAAAGTGATCAACAATAGTTCAGGCGGAAGAGGAGACAAGAACCCCCCTCAGGGAAAAAATGAAATCTCACATAAACTTCCTCCAAGGAAGAAGAGGAAGAATATTGTACAAGAGGAAGAAGAACATCACGCAGAAAGTGACATCAACAACTTCTCCCTCGAAGATATGGAGCTTGAGGCTGACATTGAGAAAATGTTTCCAAACATTGATCAGCCAGGAGGCACGACCCACCATAATCCGTTGTTGGAAATTATTGAGAATGAGACCTTCGATGAGGAAGAGTCATTTATGTTTCAGAGCGTTGTCTTTGACAATGAATCTAAGAAATTAATTATTGAGAAGAGTGATGTGAAGAATAAAAAAGGGAAATATCATTTAGAGGTTAACCTAAGAAATATGCAGCCTTCCCAGATTTCCAGAATCCATAGACCAATTGGCGATGCATTGGACGACACCATTGGTGGTCTCGAAGCGGAAAATAAAAATTTAAAGGAAAGGATTAAGGAACTGGAAGAGACATTGATGCCTCTTCCACTTCTTTCCAACCCTTTGGAAATTGTTGGACCCACCATGCCCGGTGATAAATTAAAAGGATCCTCAAGCTTACTTACATCAGCTAGGAGTTATTTGGAGAATAATATCAAGAAAAGAATGGAACTAATCATAGAAGCTTGGGAAATTTCAAAGAACATGATTTCTTTTGTATTGAGGGCGCATTCCTTCCATGATTATTTGCAGGCCGACCTAAAAAATGAAGAAGGTTTTTACCTTGATGTTGTGGTACCCTTTGGTGTTAAATTTTCCAATATGTCAGAGCTAAGGAGAAGAGAGGAGGACCTTCCCTCTCTAAGTTCTTTCACTAGAAAGGTTTAACTGAAGACTGATAAATTATTTTTTCTTCTTACCAGGTCTTGTTGATTCTTCTACCGCCCACCTTCTTCCTTCTAAAATATTATTTCTTGTATTTACTTTCTTTATGGTCTGTGGGAGCCCCAATCCCAATCTTTAAGACAAACACATTTACAATTTCAAAGAATATGTAACAGACTATCTATTTTTTAGAAATTTGAAGAGAACTACTTTGGGAACAATCTCGATTGTGATTTGTAACCCTGTTCTCATAATATAAAGTACTTGAGGTTGATCTATCATTATATTTATTTGAGTTGCCCGGGTGTCCACTATGTTAAAGGTCTCTTTTGCGTGCGGATCATCTTATTTTTATTTTATGTGATCAGAAATATTTATCTTAAACTATGATGGATGTGAGGAAATTTTGCTTATTTGCATTAAATGTGTGAAGTGTGTGATTCCTGGTCCTTTCTCAGGAACTTTATTTAAAAGAAAAAAAAAACATTTTCCTTTTATTTCCTCGCAATATTTATGCTTCTCTAATTAATATCATGGACTTCTGTCAAGTCCCACATTTTGAATATATAGAAATCCCAAGAAAATATAAAGAGTACCACCTCTATAAAAACGCAGGGGGATTTATATCTTCGTGAGGTTTACGTTTAGGCCCTAACGAATTCAAGTGTCAACATTTTTGGCTACCATACTGGGGAATGAACTGAAATTTGGAACCTGGTCTAACATTTTTGAAAAAATACATGACTTTGCCCCAGGCTGACCAGCCCCTCTTAGAAATTGGATTGACCAATAAGCAAAGCATCTTAAATTAGTTATAAAATCTAGTAATAACAATAGTCGAGACCCGAGAAGAATTAGAAATATCATGGCAGATCTTATAATTCCAAGAAGAAGAAAGAGAAATCCTCTGGAGATAGAGGAGAGATGAGTGACAAGACCGAAGAAACCAATGGCTAGGTACAATGGCAAAAGAACAAGGTCAAGATTGAAGCTAGATGAATACAAGGGACCCATTACCAGAAGTAAAATAAAGCAACTCTTTATTCTTAGAAGTGAAAATCATATTCCTACAATCTCTCTGGATATGGAAGAGAGAAATGAACAACCCCAAGATGAGCATCATGAGGAGAGACAAGGAGGTGGAAGAGATGTTGCAAGAAATCAAGAGAACTTAAGGTTTGAACATAGAAGAAGAGTAAGAGATTCTCCTTTGAATATTCTAGGTGAGCAACATGATTTCCCTATTCTCCCTAAGGGAACCTTGAAGGAATTTTTTGGAGACAGAGCAATCGATGCAAAGAGGCATCTGCACTTATTTATCGATGTTTATGATTTTCACCATGTTGAGTGTGACGATGTCATGGTAATTTTTTTCCTAAATACCTTATCAGGAAGAGCGTATGAATGGTATACAACATTTCCCGATAGATCAATTCGCTCATTTAATGACCCCGAAGCTATGTTCCTGACTATGTTTTCCCCTCCAATTGCTTATCATACCCTTCTCACCAATTTCAGCCAGATTGGTTTGAGAAAGAATGAAAGGATACAAGATTTCAATCACGGGTTCAATAAAACCTTGAGTAAAATTCCAGAATATAAAAGACCAAATGACCCAATCATCCCCGGTTTTTATAAGAATGCAATTCCTTCGAATGTGAAATATGCTATCAGAACATCCCAAATGGATACCTTGGAGGAGGAAATGAATAAATCCACTAAGATGGAATAAATCATGATTGAAATGGGTGTCGACTTTGACATTATACTAGGAAAATTACAAAGGCATCTCGGAGGATTAAGTATGAATAGTCAAGGAGCATCCAGTTCAAGAAAGAACGAATAATTCAAGCCATGACCGGCTCAAAACAAAACAATGGGAGGAGGATTTTTCAAGGGAACCATACCTTATGTAAATGTTGACCCTATGGCAGCACAAGAAACCAAGCAAAGAATTGAAATTGCACAAATGAATAGAACTATCACGAAAATGCAGAATGAGATAACCAGACTAAGAAGAGGAGATAATTACATGGAAATCCAAGAATGCCAATCCTAGAGCAAAGAAGGAACCCTCCCCAGGAAAACAGAGTGAGGTTTGAGAACACAGATAATACGCAATGATCCATATTGATGTCGGTGGCCTCCCACCTATTCCAACTTATTCATTTTGGCAGTTTTTGAGTTTGGCAGTTTTTTTCCTAGTTTTTGGGTCCCTAACTTGCGGAGCCATTTTGAGGCCCTAAACAACATTTTTAGGGCTCGTCATAGGCGAAAATGACCTTTTATAAATAGTGGAAAAATGTGTACTCCTCGGATAGACTTTTCCAACGGGCTATCATGCACCTAAAACAAAGATCGTATGCAAAAGTTACGACCTCAGAAAGTTGATGTACTAACTTACCCAAACGGGGCCCACGTGACTTTTGGTGCTTCATCTCCTAAGGTTATGTTTTTGGATGTCTAGGGTTTTTGACATTCATGTTTATTGTAAAAAGGCCTTCAAAGCCTCATTGTAATGATCTTCTTTCAAATGAGCACAACCATCACATCTCTTCTTAGAGATAAGACACCACCATTCCAACAAGCTTGTTTTCCACTGCATTTTATAGTTTCATCTTATTTCTTTATTGAATAGAAAACCAGTTTCAATGTATCTTTGTTATTCTATGTTAAGCATCTTTTAATAATCTGTATTCATTTTGTTCTTCTCATAAAATACATATTAGTGGTATCAGAGCGATCTTCTCCTTGTCGTCTTAATGCATGTCCCCAACGAGGTCAGGGTACAAAGAATTGGGTCTCGAGCTTGTTTCTCTTGAGGAAAAAATCTCTCACACGCCCAAACGACCTCTCATGGTAGGAGAAAATAAATATAATGGGACAGGAGATCCTTTCAAAATGTTGCTTGATGAATACCTCACGCAACAGAGGAATGAGATGATGGATAGTTTTGCACAAATCCTTCGGTGACTACCAACATGCGACACATCTTCCTCGAGTGGAGGCACTGCCTCCTTCAAGGTACAAATCAACTTCGATATTCCTATATTTGAAGGTCAGATAGACGTAGATGATTTATACAAGTGGTTGAATCTACTAAAAGGGTATTTTTTTGTCCATAACTTTTCAAATAGAGAAAAAATTACTTTTGTGTCCTCAAAGTTGTTCCCCATGTCAAATATTTGTGGGAAACTTTCTGTGAGAAAAAGGAAATAGAGGAACCCTCATTATTTATAGTCGCGGCCACTTGGGAATCCTTCAGGGATGCTATTAAGGAACAATACTACCTTATCGGAATTTATGACGACTTGTATACCAAATGGACCACACTACGGCAAGAAAGAGACTAAGTAGTGCTAGATTTCACAAATATTTTCCATACCCTACGCACGAAGCTGGGTATCAAAGATTCAAAGCAAAATTTGGTGCTAAAGTATCGTGGTGCTCTGCATAGATACATCCAGACTGAAATGGAATTTGCAGACATCTCATCCTTGGGTGCAGCCTATCGATATGTCATCAAAATCAAGCAGAAGCTCAAACAAAAGATGCGACAATTTGGGCATAGGAACCCCTCGCAGCAAACACCAGGAAAGGGTGGCCCCAACCTACAGAAAAAAGGATAGAGAAATTATGAACAATATCAGGACAACCAGTCCAAGCTGAAAGAAAAGAAGGACACTAGAAAGACAAATAAGTATATCGGGAAGTGGTGTGACTTCCATAAGATCCCTTGGCATAACACTATTGA
>JASDQU011400282.1:128014-151862 GCA_032191745.1 Picea mariana | reverse complement strand
GCAGGGAATTCATAGTAGAGTTATGCTGCTCAGATGTTTCTAAGCCCAGTCTTGGATCACCAGCTCATCAGTTGTGCAGTGCAGAGTTCTCTCACCATCCATTTCATTTTTTCTTTGTTCATTTTGTAAGGGAAGCATACAGTTGAGGATTCCTGAAGGACCTTCCGCTGGAGGGAAGAGTAACCATTGTCCCTTTCTACAGCATGTGCTTTGGTTTTTATGTTAATAGATCAAGCCTTGAAACCAATGGGAACTCCCTTGTCTCACGTTTGAATTTTTGTCTATGGCTGCAATGTTATTTGTTTTTCAGTTCGTAGGTAGATTTTATTTTGTTTTGTTTTCCATTCTTTGTTAACCCCTTTTTATTCACAGCAAACCTGTTCTGCCTTGCTGATCCCAACAGGGCATGCTAGTGCTCCCATTCTTGCTCACCCGGCGACGATTCAAGCACGAACACCTAGGCTACCCCACTTCCCTTCCAGGGCTTCAACAACAAGCCAGATAGGAAGTCTCAGAGCCCTACAGCTGTAGTTCAACACCTTAGGGAAATCAATCCCCAACAATTCTCTCACCCAGAGAATTGCTCATGGGCTTGAAAACCCGCCTCTTCAATATCCCACGGGCCTGACAACCCGCTTCTTCAATACCACTCTCAAGCTAACAGTTACCCAATAGAAGGCTCTAGATACGGGTTCAGGTAAAGTCATGAAGATACAAATGATAGCTCAATGGTTTCCAATACTCCTGGATGATTGACTGTATATCTCATTGATGGATGAATGAGGGGAAAGATGATGGTTCGAATGATGGAGATTCCCATGAAATGAACTAAGTCCAACAATATGTATGCATGCCCCCAACTTGACACTTTTCATGTTGGAAGCTACTTTGGCCCACTTGGCCCCAACTTAGAACTTAGGATAATATAATTATCCATACTTTATGATTTAATAAATATTAATATAATATTCCTTAACTTAGCCCCTTCCCTTTCCCTAACTAGTGGAGTTTAGTCCCCCATCTCTTTTATCGTGGTCGGTCTGCGCACAACGATGTATCTTATATTAAATATGAGATATATACAAAAATGGGTTCACTGGCCTTTAACATCTAGGCTCTCTGGCCTAATCGAAAGATAAGCACCCTAGCTTATAATAACTGGCTCACCATATTATAAAACATATCATATACATAAAGGCTCCCTGGCCTCAATATCACGCGCACTTAATATGTTGCACGTGGTATCCTGGAATGTACCCAATTCGTCATTTTACTGCGCAGTACATGCACATGCTACACCATGGAAGATGTATGTCAAAATATATAAAACAACTCACCAGCTTAAGTACATTTTCATTTACATTTACAATTGGGTTCATCCTAGGGATATTACAATCCCCTCCCCTTATTTATGTGTTGTCCTCGGTGCATCATGTATACATGTACAACAAAATTTTCAAAAATCCTCAGTGCATTATATATCGCGTACCATTCAAAATCTTTAAAGTCTCCAAGATTTAGCTATTGAAAGCTTGTCATCCATCTGGTGCTTTACTTTCCATCACCAATTTTGGTACTCATACTGCAACTTGAAGTCAATTTCTCTATTCCATAGAGCTATTTCAGGAAATAATTCAGCTCATTGTTACTTATTACATGCTTCAATTAAACTTCATTGAAGCAACAACTGGATGTAGATCCATGACGTTCCACCCATCCTTATATCTCACTGTTGATAAACTCTCAGTAGCATACCATTTCCAAGCATGGAATATGACTCCATCAGGGCAATGGCTTCCCAAGATAACCACGGCCCACAATCAATATCAACATAGTCTAGGCCAAGGTACCAAACCTCAACAACACTCCAACCAACGGTCTCTCTTCCCCACATGCTTGTACAACCAAAGGTAGTATGCACCTTCACTGTCCAACAACTCCTCGGTTGCTCATCTTCTTTTTCAGGGCTCTAGTACAGGCCATACAGGAAGTATCAGAGCACCATGGCTCCAAGAGTTACCACTTTAATCATTATCTTTTCATCTCAGCAACACTCCCACCAACGGTCTCTCTCTTCCCCACGTGCCTGTACAACCCAAGGTAGTATGCACCTTCATTGTTCCACAGTTCATCGGTTGGTCAACCTCCCTTCCAGGGCTCCAGTACAGGCCGGACAGGAAGTCTCAGAGCACCGTGGCTCTAGGAGTTCCCACTTTAATCATTATCATCTCATTATGCATCATACACATGCAATTATCATGAGAGAGCATTATAAAAATTTCATTTTATAAATCAAATTAATTTCATAAGGAATTCAACTTTTCCCAAATATGAAATTCTATTTATATTGCATACAACCAACAATTCAACCAAATATAATGACTCGTCATTCTATTCATATGCATAAGCATAATTAATAACAATAAGTTCATTTCTTCAATTTTCTAAACATAAGTTTCATGTAGTCACTATTCCTGTGACCACGTCACTTGCAACTTTCTTGTTGCAATGTTTACCAGTTCCTGAAATGTTCTTAACTTCATGAGTTAACAACATTTCAAACATTAGTATAATTATTTTCATGCAAAAGCATATATACATGCACTCACAAAATGCATTCGGAAAAAATGCATTTAAGTATACAATTCCATCATGTATGAGTGCAACTCTGTCACTTACCAGGCATGAGTGAAACTCTCAATGCTTAATTATTCAATGCACCTTTGCATTGAATTTCATAATGAGCCTTATCTAAGTCATGCATCTCACCATCCATAAATTGGAAATCTAGTCAATGTCTTGACCCATATCCAGACACTTCCCATTGTCTTCACAATTACTTGGATGCCTTCCTTTTCGACTTGAACACTACACCAAGAATATAATTTTGTAGTGTTTAATAGTGTTAGCAAAAAGGTTGCAGTCCAAGTCTTATTTAAGTAGGAAGCTCATTGGGTATTTGTGTGGCACATAACCTTTCTATAACCATACCTTGCCATATCCAACCCTGTCCTGGTCTCATACATGACTAGATTTCTTAGCATCATTCCTATAACATGTTCTTATCTTTTCCTTTCTATGGTTATTGTCTCATAACCAAATTAACATGACATGATACTATGTCAGTGTGTGCATTCAAAAGCTAAAAATCTTTGATAACTATAATAGGCCTCTGTCCTTTACCACACCTAGTGGTAACTTAATCCTATCAATGCACTTAAACAATACCATACAGCATAGTAACATCCCAATTTTGGGAAATTCTTACCTGGATTTCCCTTTGGCAATTTCACACATAATTTCCAAAAGAGGGATACTTACCTACAGGGCTGCCATTAAACGAGTTTAATGCTACCTAATCAATTGATGACAAGAGGAGCTCTTATGTTTCCTTATCATCCTTATGATTCAATATTTCATCTTTATTTTTCTTCCATTCGTGTGCAGCAACATTATCAACAACACTTACAAACATGCAAGTATTATCACCCTTTGGCTGTCCCAACAAGACATATAATACTTGCCACTATAGTAACTGCAGCAACTTCTTTCTTCCGGTATCGTGTTTCCTTGTTTATCCCAAAAGTATTCCCTTATCCTGGATTCCTGAACCTTCAATTGCTCTTCACTGTAATTACTGTGCATGAATATTTCTGATCTGAGAAATTTCTAGCCAAAATACTCTTGGCTGCTTTTTTTTTTTTTCCATCCAAATACTAAATTGATATTAAGCTTCAAGTTTTTATTTATTTTCTGGATCCATCTATCCCAACTCATACTTGGATGGATTATGATTCCAATCTTGTTTTCTTATAGACTTTGGATCTTCAACATCCATTTATTTTTCAAATCCCTCTGATCCAACTCCTCCATGACCCCATTTTATTTCTAGTCATGTTTTCTGAGGAACCTTGGACAGTTAACACCAACTTCCTTCTTGAGGTGCTTGATTTATCCTTTCCTTAACTAATCATATCAGTACTTGGATTTGCTTTTTTTCTATTACTTTCCTTGTCTTGACCAATCTGATTTCAACCTGCCTTGCACAATCCAATTCTATCATATCATAAATAATGCCCTTCATACCATGCTTCCACTACGCACTCTGATAACCATAAGGGAAGCATTATTCTAATTTCATAGCTAATCCATGGATATGATGCACTCCTTACCCAATGTGCAATAAGCCTCTTTCTTTATTTGATTACTGTCATTCAGGTAGTCAATTCCTTTTATAATAGATTTGACTCCCATGCAATGCTTAATCTGTATATTGGTTTCTTTGGGAGTGAATGCACTTTCACTAACTCATTCACTACATGATCTATTTCTCTATCCAGATTCCATTGAATACTTGACTAACATGAGAGGACTTCATGTAGTGGCCTCCCAAGATTTTATGGCTGCACTCAGACTCATATCTTGACATTTTGTGGTCTTGGATTTGGATCATCTTATGAAATATTTTGTCATAGCACTCTNGTCACGTGTTTCAATATGTCAAAACCTCCACTCGTGGGATAGGCGACGGCTAGTCAGATCACCCCATTTCACTCGTTCGGTACTTTCCAGTCAGATTATGTCAGGTGAACGCTGCCATGTAACGAAATCAAAATCCAATCATTTGAAATGGATTAGTCGAGCATGGCAACCCAACACACTTTTACGTAAGTTTGTCTATGATTCATGATTGGGACTCTATAACTACCAATTCTCAAGTATGGAGGCATCATCTTATCCATAAACGGAGTAATCTCCAACTTTGCTCGACCTTCTGATCTCTATAAAATCATTCCGAGGTCCACAAAAAGTTGAGGTACATGGACAATGCTAAATCCAGTGAGACTGCTTATTCAGGCAACATGGTAGATTTTCCTATGAGTAAGGAGGAAAGGGTACTTGCACACATTCTAGCGACTAAATTCCACACAGAGCCAGCTACAGACTCCATAGTTCAAAAGTCATCCCCGTTCCTCTAGTCATTCAACAACAAACTCCAAAACAAACCCAATATAGCCAAATTTTTCTATAGATATACTCATATTTATCGTGCACAGCAACATCACAAGGTAAATCATGCTTTCGTGCACCTATAACCACTATGCATTTCTTCTCCATCGCGCTAATAACTTGCATGTACTACCTTTGCGTTGCGCGCCAATATCCACTGTGTGTATTTTTTGTATCGTGCACTGATATTCCACATGCATTTCACTCTATGCATTGCACCATGTCAAAGTTCAATATGCCCCCACCGCGCACAATAATATGTGCACACTATTGATTACACTGTCGCGAGGCAACTTATACTCGTTTTGCACGCTAGCCAACCAACTCCTCTGTGTTCTGCCAATATTGCATACACCTCGTGCACCATTACTATGTGTGTGTGCACCATGAAATGTTAAATTTAGCGCGCGCATCCACACACAAACATTTTTTCGCACTGCACCAAAATTTACCACGCGCGCCTGCATGCCACATTTCTCATGCGATGCCAAAATTTTCCGTGCGCACCCTGACACGATATTTTTCTGCGCAACACCAAAATTTAACGCACGCATCATCACGCCAATACCTTGCCGTGCAATGCCAAATTTTACCTATCCCAAGCTTTTCACTGCGCCGCATGAATTTTTGATTTTTTTTTTTCTTGGTGTGCCCAACTGCGCACATTCATCTTTATGCACATCGATTCCTCATGAATCCCACTGTAGAAATTGGGGATTTTTTTCTAAATCACCGTAAACATTCTGCAACTATGAAATTTGTTCAATATTTGTTCAATTTCACCCCAATAACATCAACTCAACCTCTGTAACAACAGATCATTGTGGGTTGATATTTCTGGAACAAATTTCTCCGAAATCAATTCTCGAATTGAGAATTTTATTTACTAATCTCTCTCCAACTGTCACGGCTTCACAGTAACTTCATATTTGACCCATTCCAGGTTTGAATTTTCTATAATAGATATTAAACAATAATATCTCACCACTTGGCCGAAATTCTCCATTTCCCCATGAATTCACCAACCGAAATTGGGGATTTTTCCCAATTTAAGTACCATATTGTAGCTAGGCACTCTGCAACTCGAAATTTGGCCACTTCGAAATAAAACCTCTATGAAATTTTTCTTCAACTCAACTTTCTCGGACCATCCAGGCTCAGTGTTGAAAACTGAAGCTCTGATACCAATTTGTAACATCCTTGGCCTCACACCGGCTAGGACATGCCACTCCTTAGACGATTTACTTAGCTCTGAAATCGTCTTTGTAACATTCCCAGCCTTCAACGGGATAGGCCATGCTACTCCTGAACACTCTTTCATGCTCAGATACCAATTTGTAACGTCCCCAACCATTCATGCTAGGCCACGCTACAACCAAGAACACATCCATTCTCTGTGCAGGATGTACTATAACATACTTAGCATCCTAACTAAGTTATGTCTCATATAATTTTCTAATTGCATGCAATTAAAACATACACACACACAGGACTCTTGCGGAAGATTAATATATATATAACGTGAACATACAAATACGCTATGTAAATGCATGAATTCACACTGAAATAGCAGTAAACATATACATGCAATACCCATAAACATACAGACAACTATAATCACACATAGGATAAACCCATAAAAATAACACGTGAATAATAATGCAACATGTAAATTAATCACGCAATTGACACTTATCTTTGTGAGAATATCATCAGTTGCGTGCAGACCTTCCACGAACCTCACAGCCTTAGACCACACTGTTCATCACTCTCCACAGTGAGTCACCCCCGAGTTGGGACTAAACTCCACCTGGGTAAAGGGTTTCCTAACCAGGCTAAAGGCTCATGAACAACCGGAAAGACTCTGTCTCAGGTGCTCACTCAACTAACAGGCTACAGTCCTTCATTCCCCACATGCCTATCCCACCCAAGGAATTTTTCCCCTTCTCTTCTCAACAGTCCCTCGGCTGCCCCACTTCCCTTCCAAGGCTTCAGCAATAGACCAGATAGGAAGCCTCAGAGCCCTACAGCTGTAGTTCAGCACCTTCAGAAAATCAATCCCCAACAATTCTCTCACCCAAAGAATTGCTCATGGGCCTGAAAACCCACCTCTTCAATATCCCACGGGCCTGACAACCCACTTCTTCAATCCCGGTCCCAAGCTAACAGTTACCCAACAGAAGGCTCTAGATATGGGTTCAAGTAAAGTCATGAAGATACAAATGATAGCTCAATGGCTGCCAATACTCCTGGGTGATTGACTGTATATCTCAGTGATGGATGAATGAGGGGAAAGATGATGGTCCGAATTATAGAGAGTCCCCCTAAATGAACTAAGTCCAACAATATGTATGCATGCCCCCAACTTGACACTTTTCATGTTGGAAGCTACTTTGGCCCACTTGGCCCCAACTTAGAAATTAGGATAACATAGTTATCCATACTTTATGATTTAAGAAATATTAATATAATATTCTTTAACTTAGCCCCTTCCCTTTCCCTAACTAGTGGAGTTTAGTCCCTCATCTCTTTTATCATGGCCAGTCTGCGCGCAGCGATGTATCTTATATTAAATATGAGATATGTACAAAAACAAGCGCACTGGCCTTTAACATCTAGGCTCTCTGGCCTAATCGAAACATAAGCGCCCTAACTTATAATAACTGGCTCACCAGCCTATAAAAAATATCATATACATAAAGGCTCCCTGGCCTCAATATCATGTGCACTTAATATGTTGCGCATGGTATCCTGGAATGTACCCAATTCATCTTTTTACTGCGCAGTAAATGCCCGCGCTACACCATGGAAGATGTGTGTCAAAATATATAAAACAACTCACCATATTAAGTACATTTGCATTTACATTTACAATTGGGTTTAGCCTAGGGATATTACACCTCTCCTCTGCACTTCCTTCGTTCACTGGACATTGATTTAATGGTCCATTATCCTCTCCACAACCGATCTGACAGTTGTTGTCGCTCCTCCTGAGATTTCAACTTCCTCTAGCTTAGACAATTTTCTAAGTATTCAAAGGCCTAGGCCTTTGTTCCTCCTACGAGTGTGTCTCTTGGACCTCATCTACACCTCTGAAAAGTGCTTATCTCTTCTGAGCTTGATCTTCTTGAAGATCTTGATTTCCCATGCAATCCTTGTGTTTCAGGGATCTCGTCAAACTCAGATTGAAGGTCCACAGTGATCGACAGTTCACAGTAATTGCAGGGCCCCAACATGCATGCTCTTTGTCAAAGAGCTCAACCTCCGCAATATAGAAAGTGCTCGCTCGACTCTGGTATAATCCTAGTCGTTGATCTTCCATCCCCAATGAGATCAACGACGTGGGTTGATTGCGGGCTGTGAACTAGCAGGTCCACTAAATTCACCTTCACACTCTGCAATGATTCCCAACCGTCGATTAAATAGAATGGATGGTGTTTAATTCAGTAACTCCAATGAGTATTTGAGTCAATGTGATTACCAGGATGCCCTCTCCTCCCATTAAACGTCTCGCATCCATCTCTGTTGTCAGATTCTTAAGTATTGGGTAGTTCTGGTAACTTGACTATCATCTACCTCCTAGATCTGACTATCAGGATGGTTCCCAGGCATCCTCATATCAAAGGTTCAGAGTTAACTTCGGGACTTCGGAACTTCAAGGATTTTACCTCCCTTACGACGAAATTGCTCAGTTCGCCGAACTTGTGAAGTCAGAATAACTCCAAGGTTTAACTCCCACACTCTTTCCCATATCCAACGGTCACAATAGACCATGGCTTCTTCCGAATAGATTTCGTCTGTTCGTCTTCCAAACAAGGGAACCTTCCCTTTCGATACTTCAGCCTCACTACTCTTCCTGAGATTTGTTAGCTTTGAATGGCTTAAGAGCTTTACGCTCTTTCTCTTGAACTTAACACTTGGAAGAATCCTTCCACGCACCCCTTACACTCATTCCTCAACTCTAGAACTTGAGTGGTTCTCAGTCTCTACTTTTCTTGCAAAGAGACTATGCATACGTGCACTATCTCTCTCGATATTTAATGGACTCCCTCCTCCAAGGGACTCAGAATGACTAGGAGTGTCAACATGCATACATGAAATTATGCCCAAGGTCGACGAACTCACAGTTCATGGATCTAGTTTAAGCCACCACAGGGTGCAAGCATTTACAGATACAAAACATGTCCAATCCATACTTGCTTAAATACACAATTTAAACAGGAATAAATAGATACAGTATAACCATTAAGAAAACATACACATCCTTGGGTCCTTCACAGTATATCCCATTTCATTACATAATTACAGATTAATTTCATAGGGTATGAGAATACTTATCTATTACAAGTTGCATCCAACCAACTGACTGTGGGTGTGTGTCTTTCCACCCAACCATAATCTCATAGGAATTCATTCTTATCACTTTGGCCACCCCCATGCCAAGCCATGATATCACTACGAAATTTATGCCATCTCTCAGATAAACTCTCTCTGTCACAGCGACCCTGTGAGGTTTATCAAATGCTTCCCCAACATCAAGCTCACGTTTGAGTCCTTCAGGTCATGTTCTCGACACTTCCTTTGGGTTCACACACCACCCTTACAAGTTTGTTCTCTCATCTTGTGTATCCTCTCTTGTTGCGTCTCTGTATGTATCTTACCTTCCCTCCTATGGAAGGTTTTTCGACCTGTCATGTTCCTACTATCAGAAGGAAGCTCGGGTCTACAGGTCTCTGTGGTACTTCGTGCTGACATCCTACAGCTAGACCATGTTTCCATTCATGGAGGTGGTTGATAATTCAACCATTGGTCCTTTCTTCATTAACTGATTTATTTCCTCTAGAGATATCATGGCTCATACTTTAAGTCTTCACCCCCCAACAGTCGGTTATGGGCAGTTTAACAATAATACGTTTAATTTGTCCACATGCCTTAGCATGGTAATCCTATTTTATGATTAATTACAAGTTGTGGGAAATAGGGGTGTTACACCATTCCTCCTACACAAGAAGAATATAATGTGGTAAGTCATTTCCCTTTCCAAGACTTTGATGATGATCTATTCTATGATTTAGAAAGTGAAGGAGTGCTAAAGGAACCCTTGGATGCATTAGACCCTTCATATTATAATAAATATGATGTTGTGGTTGATAATATTGATGAGTTTATACATGTTGGGAGACATAAATGGAATGTGATTGGTCATGATGGAGATCCCATTTATGATATTGAAGGTCATTTTCATTTGTTTCCTTTACAACATCCATATGTGATTGTTACTGATTCTGATGTTTGGTAGCAAGGAGATGACATGATTACAAATTTGTTCCAACCACCTAGGGATGTCTTTTTGCATCATCCTTATGATATTTCTGGTCATGCCCCTGGGAAATTGATACACGCTCTTTTGGGCACTTGGATTTACTCTACGAAGAAAACTTTCAACCACCGTTGTGCTCCAATTTTGATGAGGGTAAGGACATGATTAGCCTGAAGCAGTATTTTTGTAATGATATTTTCCAACCTTCCTCTTTTCCTTCATCTCTCTATACCACTAATGATGCAGCTGGGAAACACGTTCCTTGTCCAAAGTTGTCTCCGGGGAAAAAAAATTCTTAGAATTGAATGGCAGGTTGGATGCTTTAAGAATAAATTTGACATATCAATCCTTCAACCCTCCCTTGAGTAGTTGTAGGTAATCCTCCATATTCTTGTCCATACCTTCTTAGGCTTTAGAGAGTGACAAGATCTCAGTCAGTCAACCTTTTGACCCTTTAAGCCAAAATTATGAGTCTCTATCTTGTCACAACCCTATTCAGAGATGGATTGAGCATTCTTGTGGGAACTTGAATTGGCATAATTTTTTCCCTCCCTCCCACCTCCATGAGTTAGAATTTATGATTGGTTATGATATAATGCATGTTCTAGCTCATGACCTTTTTGTGTTTGACTTATATTTATTTTGGTTCATGATGAAGAAAAAGGGTAGATGTTTTGATACAATGCTAGGATGGATTTATTAGTTATATGATTATATATAGCATTTACAACTAACTTTAGATTAGAGTAGGTAGGTTAGAGTATTCATTTGCATCCTACATTGCATTGTATATATGTTGCAGCTTGCATATCATGCTAGTGTAGTTACATCTTGCTTAGATTTGCATACATGCATATGATTTACATATTCTTTTCTTGTATCGTCTGCATATTGCTATATACATTCTTATGTTTTGCATGCTCATATTGACATGTTAAAAATTTTATTTTCAAGCCTTTCTTTACCTTTTTAAATTTAACACATTTTCTCATATGAATAAGGGGTGAGTGCACCACCCTTCGATATCCCAACATGTCTTGTTGCAGTGTGTGTAGGCACAAGTCATACTAGGAGATGTTGAGGTTCTCATGCACTCTACAGTGAGCACATGTACCCATGTAGGAACCATATTTTACCCTCCCACAATAGGGGTAACTAAGGAGACCATCTCTCGAGGCCCATAGGTAGCAGACATGGAGTGTTGATATGTCACCCTCTTATCCCATGATATCACCTAGGGGATAGGGTTTTATGGATTTAGTAAGTGGATTGATGGAGGAGGCACTAAAATGGACCTTGGCACATGAGAGAGTGACATATGGCCTTTGGAGGCCCAACATCCCACATTTTTAGCCTTGAAATCACTCCTTTGAGCCTACTATCACCCTACTAGGGCATGACGTCGCCCTCTTTAGGGTTTTATCTTATGTAAAATTCATTTTTTGTAAATTGAAAGGGAGAATTAAGAAGTCGACCCTCTTGTGTAAAGACATGACTTTTAATTAGATTCTTTTGGTGGATAGGATTTCCCATATAAATATGGCTAGCCAAGACTCATTTCATCATCACATTCTTTCTCACACAACTGAGAGACACTTCTGAAATTCTTGTTATTTTTGGTATATTGGCTCTTTTATATAGTGCACTATCTTTTGGAGTGTTGATATCTAGTGCACTATCTTTTGGAGTGTTGATATCAATTCATGCTTCCAAAATTTCCCTCCCCTTTTCTATTTTTCCATTTCTTTTCCCTCTTCTATACTTACCCAAATTTCCCTTTTCTTTTATCCCTTCTATTCTCCCTTTCTAGTTATTATACTTAGTCATTTCTTCGAAAATGGTGAGTTCGCGGGTTGGTGGACTCATGGATCCTCATCTCCATCCATACTCTCATATCATGAGTCCAACTGACCACCACATCATTCTATGCTTAGCCATTTTTTGTAGTCGCAGATTCACGGGTTCAAGCTTTCATATCCCATGTTCCGCGATATACATTTTGCACCCAAAATATCCGCGATCTACATTTTGACCATCGGACTCCCCGAGCTCCTAAGTATCGCATATCTCCTATATTAAGTCCGACCAACTACATTACAACACTTAGCCAATTTTTGACCTTTCGCAACCGCGGGTTCGCGGGTTCTCAGGTTCACAAAAATTCCCAAATCCCAATTGCTCTCGTTTGTCCCCGCCACCTTCGCGCTTTTCCCAATATGCATTTATTATGGTTTAACACTAATAAATCAGCATGTAGGTTTCGTAAAGATCGTTATTAATGAGCGAAGGGATCGAGGATATTTCTTATTAAACCACATTAAAGCATGATTTGCGTAAGATTATATTATATCTCTCAAGCGCTCATTTCAAATATTATCTGGATTAAAAGAACGCTCTCGTCAACTTATGCAGTAGAAGCTCGAAAAAAGTTCTGCAGATATACTTTGAACATTTTTGGATGTGAGGACCATAAATTTCAGTGGTCTAGATCATATTCTTACTATTCATCCTCGTCTTCTCAGAAGGAAGTAATCTAAACATCTGGAATTGCGCATGCAGGATGTATTCTTGAGGTTTTCGACAACAAGGAACGGGTTTCGTGATGCACTGAGAAATATATACCAAGTGAGTAGATGATTCAACTTCAAGACCATTCTCTCATATCTCTTTCACCTCAAGTGTTCCGTAAAATGTTAAAGATCCCAGAGCCAACACTCACTTTCAAAGGTGAAGATTGCAGGGACTTCTTGAAAAAGCATGACAACGACCTTGACCTCTTGCCTGAATTCTTGGAGAATCCCGCAACCATCCCTGAATATATTACCAGATTGTAGGTCAACTCGTTCAAAAACCCCATCCGGGAAATTTCTTGGTTATTCACCAGAGTGAACAGGCCAAGAAAATACTGCCAACATTTCCCATATGATTCTTTATATCTTATATTTTACTGTCAAGGAGCAGGCCATTTTTTATTTGGGAAATCTGATTTCCATTGAAATCTCTCCCAATTTTCACAGTATAAAAAAGATAAGAAATTCGTTATGGCTTCTTATTTGGTTTTTTTTATATCATATTATTGTCAGTTTTCTAAATTTTCTATTTGCAAGAAGGTAAATTGTGAATTTGACCCAGTGACCTTTTGGTACCAAGCGTTGTGGAGGCACAAAGCTTCCTTGAATTTTTATGAAGTTTTCAATAAATTTTTCTCGGTTTTTAAAGGATTGTTGTTTGGAAAAGATACCCCTATAATATCTGCCCAGGAAAGTAAATTTCTAGATAAAAAGGGGACGTTGGAGAAAATGGAAGATTACAATGGTATCAGGATTTTCAGTGCTAAGGAAAATCCTTCCTTCCTTCCATGGCATATATCTGACATAATGTTTATTATAGAGGTGGTAAGGAAATATAATTTATGGCTACACTTTTTTCATGAGAAATGAAAAAATCAATTTATACCCTTGCCTTGGAAAATTGGGGACTTTGTATTTAGAAATATGAACAAAATTGATGAATTTGCAAACCACTTCCACAATCTCAATCTCAAGTATGTTGAAAGGATAAAAGGTTTTGAACCTAATGGAATTTTCATGGAACATATGTTAGCAGTGGGATTTATAAATTCATTTATCCATACTGTTCTAGGAGAAGAAGAAGATAATAACTTGAGCACTCCTACTCTCAATGTTGGAAACAATACTCAGTACCAATAAATTTTACAAACAGAAAGGAAAGGGTCCCAGCGAGAAGAGTTCCTGGTCCCCAACCATTACTCCTAAGACTATAACATCTCAGAGAAGTGCTCCAATGGACCACCCATCTAGAAAAGTGATCAACAATAGTTCAGGCGGAAGAGGAGACAAGAACCCCCCTCCGGGAAAAAATGAAATCTCACATAAACTTCCTCCGAGGAAGAAGAGGAAGAATATTGTACAAGAGGAAGAAGAACATCACGCAGAAAGTGACATCAATAACTTCTCCCTCAAATATATGGAGCTTGAGGCTGACATCGAGAAAATGTTTCCAAACATTGATCAGCCAGGAGGCACGACCCACCATAATCCGTTGTTGGAAATTATTGAGAATGAGACCTTCGATGAGGAAGAGTCATTTATGTTTCAGAGCATTGTCTTTGACAACGAATCTAAGAAATTAATTATTGAGAAGAGTGATGTGAAGAATAAAAAAGGGAAATATCATTTAGAGGTTAACCTAAGAAATATGCGGCCTTCCCAAATTTCTAGAATCCATAGACCAATTGGCGATGCATTGGACGAGTCCATTGGTGGTCTTGAAGCGGAAAATAAAAATTTAAAGGAAAGGATTAAGGAACTGGAAGAGACATTGATGCCTCTTCCACTTCTTTCCAACCCTTTGGAAATTGTTGGACCCACCATGCCCGATGATAAATTAAAAGGATCCTCAAGCTTACTTATATCAGCTAGGAGTTATTTGGAGAATAATATCAAGAAAAGAATGGAACTGATCACAGAAGCTTGGGAAATTTCAAAGAACATGATTTCTTTTGGATTGAGGGCGCATTCCTTCCATGATTATTTGCAGGCCGACCTAAAAAATGAAGAAGGTTTTTACCTTGATGTCGTGGTACCCTTTGGTGTTAAATTTTCCAACATGTCAGAGCTAAGGAGAAGAGAGGAGGACCTTCCCTCTCTAAGTTCTTTCACTAGAAAGGTTTAACTTAAGACTAATAAATTCTTTTTTCTTCTTACCAGGTCTTTTTGATTCACTTACAGACCACCTTCTTCCTTCTAAAATCTTATTTCTTGTATTTACTTTCTTTATGGTCTGTGGGAGCCCCAATCCCAATCTTTAAGACAAACACATTTACAATTTCAAAGAATATGTAACAGACTACCTATTTTTTAGAAATTTGAAGAGAACTACTTTGGGAACAATCTCGATTGTGATTTGTAACCCTGTTCTCAGAATATAAAGTACTTGAGGTTGATCTATAATTATATTTATTTGAGTTGCACAGGTGTTCACTATGTTAAAGTTCTCTTTTGCGTGCGGATCATCTTATCTTTATTTTATGTGATCAGAAATATTTATCTTAAACTATGATGGATGTGAGGAATTTTTTCTTATTTGCATTAAATGTGTGAAGTGTGTGATTCATTGTCCTTTCTCAGGAACTTTATTTAAAAGAAAACAAAAAACAAAAACATTTTCCTTTTATTTCCTCACAATATTTATGCTTCTCTAATTACTATGATGGACTTATGTCAAGTCCCACATTTTGAATATATAGAATTCCCAAGAAAATATAAAGAGGAGTACCACCTCTATAAAAATGCAGGAGATTTATATCTTCGTGAGGTTTACGTTTAGGCCCTAACAGATTCAAGCGTCAACTTTTTTGGCTACCATACTGGGGAATGAACTGAAATTTGGAACCTAGTCTAACATTTTTGAAAAAATACATGACTTTGCCCTAGGCTGACCAGCCCCACTTAGAAATTGGATTGATCAATAAACAAAGCATCTTAAATTAGTTATACAATCTGGTAATAACAATAGTCGAGACCCGAGAAGAATTAGAAATATCATGGCAGATCTTATAATTCCAAGAAGAAGAAAGAGAAATCCTCCGGAGATAGAGGAGAGATGAGCGACAAGACCGAAGAAACCAATGGCTAGGTACAACGGAAAAAGAACAAGGTCGATATTGAAGCTAGATGAATACAAGGGACCCATTACCAAAAGTAAAATAAAGCAACTCTTTATTCTTAGAAGTGAAAATCATATTCCTGCAATCTCTCTGGATATGGCAGAGAGAAATGAACAACCCAAAGATGAGCATCATGAGGAGAGACAAGGAGGTGGAAGAGATGTTGCAAGAAATCAAGAGAACTTAAGGTTTGAACATAGAATAAGAGTAAGAGATTCTCCTTTGAATATTCTAGGTGAGTAACATGATCTCCCTGTTCTCCCTAAGGGCACCTTGAAGGAATTTTTTGGAGACAGAGCAATCGATGCAAAGAGGCATCTGCACTTATTTATCGATGTTTATGATTTTCACCGTGTTGAGTATGATGATGTCATGGTAATTTTGTTCCTGAATAACTTATCAGGAAGAGCGTATGAATGGTATACAACATTTCCCGATAGATCAATTCGCTCATTTAATGACCTCGAAGCTATGTTCCTGACTATGTTTTCCCCTCCAATTGCTTATTATACCCTTCTCACTGATTTCACCTAGATTGGTTTGAGAAAGAATGAAAGGATACAAGATTTCAATCGCGGGTTCAATAAAACCTTGAGTAAAATTCCAGAATATAAAAGACCAAATGACCCAGTCATCCTCGGTTTTTATAAGAAAGCAATTCCTCTGAATGTGAAATATGCTATCAGAACATCCCAAATGGATACCTTGGAGGAGGAAATGAATAAAGCCACTAATATGGAAGAAATCATGATTGAAATGGGTGTCGACCTTGACATTATACTAGGAAAATTACAAAGGCATCTCGGAGGATTAAGTATGGATAGTCAAGGAGCATCCAGTTCAAGAAAGAACAAATAATTCAAGCCATGACGGGCTCAAAACCAAACAATGGGAGGAGGATTTTTCAAGGGAACCATACCTGATGTAAATGTTGACCCTATGGCAGCACAAGAAACCAAGCAAAGAATTGAAATTGCACAGATGAATAGAACTATCATGAAAATGCAGAACGAGATAACCAGACTAAGAAGAGGAGATAATTACATGGAAATCTAAGAATGCCAATCCCAAAGCAAAGAAGGAACCCTCCCCAAGAAAACAGAGTGAGTTTTGAGAACACAGATAATATGCAATGATCTAGATGGATGTCAGTGTCCTCCCACCTATTCCAACTGGTTCATTTTGGCAGTTTTTGAGTTTGGCAATTTTTTTCCTAATTTTCGGGTCCCTGACTTGCGGAGCCGTTTTAAGGCCCTAAACAACGTTTTTAGGGCTCCTCATAGGCAAAAATGACCTTTTATAAATAGCAGAAAAATGTGTATTCCTCGGATAGACTTTTCCAATGGGCTATCGTGCACCTAAAACAAAGATCGTATGGAAAAGTTATGACCCCGGAAAGTTGATGTACTAACTTACCCAAACAGGGCCCATGTGACTTTTGGTGCTTCATCTCCTAAGGTTATGTTTTTGGATGTCTAGGGTTTTTGACGTTCCTATTTATTGTAAAAAGGCCTTCAGAGCCTCATTGTAATGATCTTCTTGCAAATTAGCACAACCATCACATCTCTTCTCAGAGATAAGCCACCACCATTCCAACAAGCTTGTTTTCCGCTGCATTTTACAGTTTCAGCTTATTTCCTTATTGAATAGAAAACCAGTTTTAATGTATCTTTGTTATTCTATGTTAAGCATCTTTTAATAATCTGTATTCATTTCGTTCTGCTCATAAAATATACATCAGTGGTATCAGAGCGATCTTCTCCTTGTCGTCTTAATGCATGTCCCCAACAAGGTCAGGGTATAAAGAATTGGGTCTCGAGCTTGTTTCTCTTGAGGAAAAAATCTCTCACATGCCCAAACGACCTCTCATGGTAGGAGAAAAGAAATATGATGGGACAGGAGATCCTTTCAAAATGTTGCTTGATGAATCCCTCATTCAACAGAGGAATGAGATGATGGATAGTTTCGCAAAAATCCTTTAGCGACTACCAACATGCGACACATCTTCCTCGAGTGGAGGCACTGCCTCCTTCAAGGTACGAATCAACTTCGATATTCCTATATTTGAAGGTCAAATAGACGTAGATGATTTATACAAGTGGTTGAATCTACTAAAAGGGTATTTTTTGGTTCATAACTTTTCAAATAGAGAAAAAATTACTTTTGTGTCCTCAAAGTCGTTCCCCATGTCAAATATTTGTGGAAACTTTCTGTGAGAAAAAGGAAACAGAGGAAACCTCATTATTTACAGTTGCGGCCACTTAGGAATCCTTCAGGGATGCTATTAAGGAACAATACTACCTTGTCGGAATTTATGACGACTTGTATACCAAATGGACCACACTACAGCAAGAAAGAGACTAAGTAGTGCCAGATTTCACAAATATCTTCCATACCCTGGGCACCAAGCTAGGTATCAAAGATTCAAAGCAGCATTTGGTGCTAAAGTATCGTGGTGCTCCGCATAGATACATCCAGACTGAAATGGAATTTACGAATATCTCATCCTTGGGTGCAGCCTATCGATATGTCGTCAAAATCAAGCAGAAGCTCAAACAAAAGATGTGACAATTTGGGCCTGGGAACCCCTCGTAGCAAAAACCAGAAAAGGGCAGCCCCAACCTACAGAAAAAAGGATAGAGAAATTATGGACAGTATTAGGACAACCAGTCCAAGCTGAAAGAAAAGAAGGACACTAGAAAGACAAAGAAGTATATCGGGAAGTGGTGTGACTTCCATAAGAGCCCTTGGCATAACACTATTGATTGTCACTCAAAGCAATCGCTGGTGGCCGAAGTGAAAGCCTCTAAATCAGATGTAATTTCTGAATCTAAGTCAAAACCAGAAAGGGGAAGACAGATCATTGACGTGGAACCCAGTGCCACCATTGCTACCACCAAGCTCCAGCCTGGTGAACCAGATGAGCCAAAAGAAGGTGAGCACCTTTTCCATTCACAGATGTGGGTAAAACGCACCCCGGTACACTTCATCGCTGATAGCGGTAACCAGAAGAACCTCATATCATCATAGGTCATCAAGCGGTTGGCCCTGCCAACAACGCCAAACCCGTAGTCCCATTATGCAATTCTCCAGTTTATGCAATTCTAGTTCTCGGTTAGGTTCTCGTAGATCTGCACACTTCTTCTACTTAACTGTTTTCCTTCCTCAGTGAGTGCTTTAATCCTTTCTACAGTGCTCTAGGCAGTTATTTCTCATTGGTCATGCACTTCTTGTGGGGTCTGTGGTATGGTCTGAAGCTCTAATTCCACGACCCTTTGTTGAAGTTGTTGAATAACTTCAACAAGATTCAGCACTTGGCATTCTATGGGTTCTTCTTCCTTCTGTTCTAAGTCGGTCACAAAGAGAAATGCTCTGTTGATTGCTTCTTCAATCCTAATCTACTTTGCGAGTAGCTACTCTTTCTATTTTTGGATCTTTGCTCTGTCTTCTTCAAATTTCACTTGGATACCGTCCTTCTCTTGTTGCGCATCTCGACGTTGCTCGATGATTTCCTCCTGTCCTTGCTTTAAGGCCTGGGTGGCCTGCGATGTTTCTTCCTATGCCTTTCGAAGGCATGCTTCAACTGTGTCAGCGATCTTATGGATTTGAACTGGTTCATCTCCCTCTTTTGTTGTTCCTTTTGGCAGGGCCGCAGAGGAGATTGCACAGATAGACTGGAGAGCTTGTTGTACTCCTTGGAGATCGATCTCGATTATGTTGTACACTGACTTTTGCTTAGCTTCCTACTTTTTTGTTATCTCTTCTATGGCTTCATTCATAGATGTGATGAGAAAACTAAAGTCATCTAGAGTGAGCGTGGTCTTCAGCTTAGTCATGGGTGCTTTTGATTTCTTCTGGGAGGAAGGTTCTGGAGGCAAACCCTTCCTTTTCTTTATGATCTCTACTTCATCTCCTGGCCTCTGTTTGAATTCCTCTAAGTCTTCACCATTACCTCCTTGCTCTGGTGTAATGGATGTGGTTCTTAAAGATCTCCTATCTACATCCTGGATTTCCTCATCCTCCTTTGTCTACTTTGTTTTCTTTGTCTTACTGGGCCTAGGTTTATTCTGCACAGCTTCTAGGCTATTGATGTTGGACATTTCTATGGGGTTTGCTGAGATAAGGAGGTTCGTTGACCATTCCTTGGTGATCTCCTCTAGGTCATCTTCTATCAGCTTATAATAAGATTGAAGTTGTTCCTTATGCTCATCAGCACGTGTTGTAATATATATGAAATGGTGTTCTGCGCTAAACTTCATCAAGGGTTGAAACCTATGTAAAGTATTCGGGGTCATGCGCAGCTTGGACTGGATGGCGAACTTCAACTGGGTGTAGTAGGTATGGAAAATGGAATTTAACTACCACTGATTTTTCATATCGTTCAAGTACCACAGTGTACTGAACTTCATGGCCAATGGTTCGAAGGGGTCGATGTCTGGGAAGGTTGCACCTTCTGGTAGCTCCCATGCAATGAAAGATATAAGTATTAAGAGCCAGCTAAAATGGAATTCATGTCCCTGATCCTAGGCTTCTCTATAGTCAATCTCTAGTTGATTCACTAGGTACTTCGCCCAGTTCATCTGTAGTCCCTCTGTGCACTTCCCTGCGAGGTTAACTACAAAGTCGGATACTTGCATGGATCGATTCTTATGTACCAACTTCCCTGTGATCGGTTGACAGGTGAGGCAAAATATGCCACTTTCAATAGAATCTACCTTGTAGCCTCGCGCACATTTCTCAACATCACCATAGGATTCTTTGATATTTTGAGCAAGAGCATGATATGTGGTCTTTCTAGGATAGTAATCGTGGGAATCAGGGCCCTACATGCTAAGCCTGATGATCCGGTTGATTAGCACTGGATCAACTGTTATGCGACGGTTCAACCATAAGTATCCTCCATGGTAACTTGCCAGCAGCAGCTTCACACAAGCATTCACCTCCTGGTGTCTGCCAAAGTGCGATATCTTCATAACGTTGAGCAGAGTGGCCTGCGCGAGGTTCATCATCCATTGCTGAGCGACGATCTTTGAATTCTTTCCCTTTGTCTTTGTCAGATATTTATAAGGAGTGAGCATGCCATAAACCTTTCGTTCACCCAGGTTGAAGTCACTAAACTTCAATGTTGCAACCTTATCTTTATCTAAGTGAACTGCACATACCACTTTTGGCAAGTACGCGGTGACTAGAGTGTACTCCAAGTCTCTAAGCACACTTTCTTTGTTGATCACACCACTCAGAGATGGTATGTAAGTAGGTAGGATGGATGGAACCAACTTCGCATTGGCCAGATTGTCTTTATGTTTGGTTCTTCTTTCTGCATCGGCTTGGGATGTTCCTCCTCGAGCAGTCGATGGGGAGGCTTTCACTCCTCTCGTCGATGATGCCTGTAAACCTATAGACAATCCTCTCTCTGACATGACTCTCTTAGCTCTGAGGCTAGCAAGTACCTCTCTTACAGATTCTTCAGTTGTGCTAAATTTGTCAAACATATATGCTCAGGATCAATATCTCGGTTTCTCAAAGTAGCGTAGGTATATTGGCTTCCAACGGCTATATTGCTTCACCATGGCACAGTTCCCTATGTCATTGTTCTGCTATCTCAACGAAGCTCAAATTATGCAATTTTTCCTTCAGCGGGGCTCCCTCTGGAACCTTTTGTAGTCTTTCAATCTAGGCTTTCTTCTTACTTAGATTTCTAGCCTTTTTCCCAATGAGCTTCGTCTCGGTGATCCTTTTCCCATTATGATTCTTATCCTCTTCAGACATAGTCACTTTGCGCTGTCGATATTTGTTCTTTGGATTCAAGGGAAATACTTCTTCATCATCTGGAACATTCATTTCAGTTCGTTGTGGTTCTTCTAGTGTTCTTACAACTTCGACATCCAAGTCCCTGGTGTCAAATAGCTTCGATATGTTACCATGTTCTTCCATCAAGTAGGTGATCTTTCTAGTCATAAAATTTATTAGGTCTTGCTTCTTCTTTTCTAGGGTTTTCTTTTCTTCATTTCTTCGGATTTGGTCTTTCTCAATCCAGGTTTTGCCTAACAAAGTCGAAAATGGGGCGTTGTTCTCAATAAACTTGATAACTTCAAATTCTTCCTCTATCGTCATTCCATTGATGCTCAAAGGTATCTGGGTAATCCTTCCACATAGGGTTACCAATTTTTCTTTAAACAAGATTATTCCTCCTAATGACGGAATCATAGCAAGTTTTCCCAGGGTTTCCCAAGTTCTTTCTGTCATAATATTCACCTATGTTTCCTCATCCAGAACACAGTCTATGTCGAAGTCTCATATTCTTACTTCAATTTGCTTCTTTTCTTTGAAAATTTCTGATAAACTGACATCTTTATGCCTATTCAGAGTTTGTTTCATCTGTATTAATACTTTTTTCTGATTCTTTCTGGGGTTCTACTATTTCTGGGGTTGTCTTAGGGTTTTCTTCATGCATATTCAGTCTTTCAAGCTTAGCAATTGATCTAGGGAAATTCAATACTTCATGGTCCAAAGCTTTGCAATAGAGACAACTGGGTTTTCCACCAGGGCATTCCTTAACTAGATGGTCTGGTTTTCTGCAACTGTAACATAGGGTCAATCCTCTCTTTCTCTTAAATGATCCCCAACTTCTTTTGAATTGCACACCAGGATCATGGTAGATAGCCTACAAAAAATTCTTTCTAGGATCCTGCATCCATTTTTTAGTCCAAACATTCTTTCTATGTATAGGTATAACATACTTATCAGATCTATTCATATCAAACTTTATTTCATCTATTAATGCCCTAGTTTTTTAATCTAGGACAGAATCTATCAAACATACCTACATCCATGCTCTACAAACAAAAAATTTCACTTATCTTACTTCTATAGAGCACAAAGCTTCCAGATCTAAGAACTTTTAACTATTCTTACCTTTATTAGAGAACGAAGCTTACAGATCTTACCTCTTTTCTGCAGATCTGACCTCTTTCTTTCAGAAATTTCCACTTTTACTTTTCTTAGAGCACAAAGCATTCAGATCTCACTTCTTTTCTTTAGATATGATTTTCCTTTCTTCAGATCTAACCTTATTCCTGGCACAAAGCTTCGCAGGTCGAGTAAAAATTTGTGCACTAGGGCAACAGATCTATGCACAGAGCTTTCTTTTGCACAAAGTTTCTTCTTCCTCAGTTCCCAGCAATCACAGCTCCAGGTATTAGCAATGGAACCATTTGTTGGCACAGGGGTAGACCCAGGGTTCAACACTCAAGAGCACACCAACAAATCCCTAACTATCGACCCTTTTGGCAACACCTACAAAGAATATGAAGTCTCACCCGAGGTAGAGGTAGGGGTGGTTGCAAGACTCAGGTGTCTGCAACCTTAGCTGGGACATAGATCTATGATTATATCTTTTACATGGCACTTAACATAGAACATTCATCAATATTTAACCCTTATTATTCTTCGCAGACAGCACAGAACTTCGTGTTGAATACTCAGATCTACAGTATTTCAACACTTAACCATAATAACCCAAATCAGATATAGAATATCAGCACTAAGCATCCTCACACACATTATATCTAACCATCATATATATATCTAAGAAGCACAGGGCATAAGTGGATATATCCAAGCACGTAGCATAAGAAAAGATAAACACATTGAACCAAATCGGAGAGCATAACACACATATTTACGTGGTGTTGGACACACCTACCACACTTAGAGGGGGGGTGAATGAGTGTGGGGCTCTTTTTCCCAAAACTTCCCTCTTGCACAAAAACTCATCAATTAGCATTCAACATTTATTAATTACCCATTTTTGTCATTTATAACCAGTT
>JASDQU011400282.1:97184-127914 GCA_032191745.1 Picea mariana | reverse complement strand
ATCAAGGACATTACATATTATATTACATAAACCATCAGTCAATCAATCCTTTGACATCAATCAATCACTTGACATCAATCAATCAAACCATTGGCATCAATGACAACATTATCCAACACGTGGTTCACCCCCTGCTGGGGCTACGTCCACAAGACCTTCTTCTTTATTATCGTCTTCAAGTTGTTACAAGAACAAAGCCTCCAAAACCCTTCTTCGCATAGGACAGGAGATCCGTGCATCTCGCTATATCCTTGTGTTACATCACTTAGATTTCTATATAAACCACACAGTAACTTGCACTTAGCCTTGCAAGCCTTACACAGTTCGCACAGAGCACTTGTTCAACACCACATAGATGCACTACCAATTGCACTAAGAAATCACATCTACTACTTTTTACATTGCCTATCCTTCTATTTATACTTTACAAAAGTGGGCCTAAGTGTGGGTAAACCCACAGGCCAACATCCCTTTCCCATTACATTAACCCAAAACCCTAAAAGGGGCCCAAAAGTGGACCGAGATCCCGTGATCTCTACTTCGCCTGGCGCTCCATCTTTGACAGGATGTCAAAGTCTAAAAATGGTCAATTATGACCAAGTGTTCCTCAAAACTTAGTCAAGGTCCAATAGGCCCCCAACACTCACATGTGACTCGTCCCGAGTCACTCAGGTCTGGCCAATTCTACTTCGAACTCCTCGAGCTTGGCTCGAGCTTCTTCGACCTGCCGCATTTCTACTGCCTCTTGTTCAGTGAACTCCTGAATGAGTGCCTCATTCACTATCCCTTCTAGGCATTGTTCTATTGTATTCACAATCTGTTCAAGTTCTACTCCTTGGCTTTCAACTTCAGTGAACAGTTGGCATGCCTTTTATTGCACTGGTTGAAGTCATTGAGAGACTTCCATTACTTTACTATGAAGCATGTGAATCTGTTGTTGGGTTGTGCATTACTCTGGAAACCTCTTCATTCTCTCTACGGGTGACAAGGCCTTCATCTGCACCTGTAGATTTTCGACGTCATAAGTTTCGCCTCTTGGAGCTACGACTCCAATTTATGCAATTCTGGGTTCTCGGTTAGGTTCTCGTAGATCTGCACACTTCTGCTACTTAACTATTTTCATTCCTTAGTGAGTGCTTTAATCCTTTCTATAGTGCTCTGGGCAATTATTTCTCGTTGGTCGTGCACTTCTTGTGGGGTCTTTGGTATGGTCTGAAGCTCTAAGTCCATAACTCTTTGTTGAATTTGTTGAATAACTTCAACAAGCTTCAGCACTTGGCATTCTATGGGTTCTTCTGCCTTATGTTCTAAGCCGGTCATAAAGAGAAATGCTATGTTGACTACTTCTTAATCCCAATCTGCTTCGCGAGAAGCTGCTCTTTCTCTTTTTGGATCTTCGCTCTGTCTTCTTCAAATTTCACTTGGATAACGTCCTTCTCTTGTTGCGCAGCTTGGTGTTGCTTGATGATTTCCTCTTGTCCTTGCTTTAAGGCATGGGTGGCCTGCGTTGTTTCTTCCTGTGCCTTCTGAAGGCATGCTTCGACTGTGTCAACAATATTGCAGAGTTGAACTGGTTCATCTCCCTCTTTTGTTTTTCCTTCTGGCAGGGCCGCAGAGGAGACTGCACAGCTAGACTAGAGATCTTGTTGTACTCCTTGTATCTCGATATCGATTTTGTTGTACATTGTCTCTTTCTTAGCTTCCTACTTTTTAGTTATCTCTTCTATGGCTTCATTCATAGCTGCGATGAGAAAACTGAAGTCATCTGGAGTGAGCGTGGTCTTCAGCTTAGTCATAGGTGCTTTTGATTTCTTCCGGGAGGAAGGTTCCGGAGGCGAACCCTTTCATTTCTTTATGATCTCTACTTCATCTCCTGGCCTCTATTCGACTTCCTCTAAGTCTTCCCCATTGCCTCCTTGTTCTGGTGTAATGGACGCGGTTTTTACAGATATGTTGTCTACATCCTAGATTTCCTCATCCTCCTTTGTTTGCTTTGTTTTCTTTGTCTTACTAGGCCCAAGTGTATTCTACGTAGCTTCTAGGCTATCAATGTCAGACATTTCTACGGGGTCTTCTGAGATAAGGAGGTCCGCCGACCATTCCTTGGTGATCTCCTCTAGGTCGTCTTCTATCATCTTATAATAAGATTGAAGTTGTTCCTTGTGCTCATCAGCATGTGTTGTAATATATATGAAATGGCAATCCACGCTGAACTTCATCAAGGATCGAAACCTATGTAAAGTATTCGGGGTCATGCACGGCTCGGACTGAATGAAGAACTTCAACTAGGTGTAGTAGGTATGGAAAACGGAATTTGACTACCACTGCTTGTTCATATCATTTGAGTACCACAGTGTACTGAACTTCACTGCCAATGGTTCGAAGGGGTCAATGTCCAGGAAGGTTGCACCTTTCAATAGCTCCCATGCAACGAAATCTATAAGTATTAAGAGCCAACTAAAATGGAATTCATGTCCCTGATCCTGGGCTTCTCTACAGTCAATCTCTAGTTGATTCACTAGGTACTTCACCCAGTTCATCTATAGTCCCTCTATGCACTTCCCTGTGAGGTCGACTACAAAGCTAGATACTTGCATGGGTTGATTCTTGCGTACCAACTTCCCTACGATCAGTTGATAGGCAAGACATACTGCGCCACTTTCAATAGAAGTTGCCTTGTAGCCTTGTGCACCTTTCTCAACATATTCATAGGCTTCTTTGATCCTCTGAGAAAGAGCGCGATCCATGGTCTTTCTAGGATAGTAATCATGGGGATCAGGGCCCTACATGCTAAGCCCGGTGATCTGGTTGATCAGTGTTGGATCAACTATTATGCGACAATTCAACCATAAGTATCCTCCATGGTAACTTGCCAGCAGTAGCTTCACACAAGCATTCACCTCCTGGTGTCTATAGAAGTGCAGTATCTTCATAACATTGAGCAGAGTGGAATGCGCAAGGTTCATCGTCCATTGCTGAGGGACGATCTTCAAATTCTTTCCCTTTGTCTTTGTCAAATATTTATAAGAAGCGAGCATGCCATAAACCTTACGATCACCCAAGTTGAAGTCACTAAACTTCAATGCTGCAACCTTTTCTTGATCTACGTGAACTGCGTGTACCACTTTTGGCAGGTACGCGATGACTAGAGTGTACTTCAAGTCTCTAGGCACACTATCTCTGTTGATCACACCACTTAGAGGTGGTATGTAAGCAAGTAGGATGGATGGAACCAACTTCACCTTGGCCAGATTGTCTTTATGTTTGGTTCTTCTTTCTGTACCGGCTCGGGATGTTCCTCCTCGAGAAGTCAATGGGGAGGCTTGCACTCCTCTCGTCGATGATGCCTGTAAACCTGTAGACAATCCTTTCTCCAACATGACTCTCTCAGCTCTGAGGCTAGCGAGTACCTCTCTTACAGATTCTTCAACTACACTAAATTTGTCGGACATATACGCTCACGATCAATATCTCGGGTTCTCAAAGTAGCGTAGGTACTATAATAGGGTAGAAGGTAAGTTCGTAAGGATCGCTGGACAATATTAATCAAGGCTATGAGGTCAAAATTCTCAATTGGCAAAAGTGTTCTTCGATCATGGCGCGACGGGATATATAGGAATTTTAGTAACGGTTTGCTTACAACAGGTATAAAGCTTCATTAACTCTTGTTCTGTCCATTATGGCATGGTCTAACAGTATGGTAGTGAGCCATCAATGCTTTTCTAACCCGTTCGGAGCAGCAGTCGAATGGTTATATCGGCTTCCAACGGCTATATTTCTTCGCCATGGCGAAGTGCCCTATATCGTTGTTCTGTTATCTCGGCGAAGCTCAAATTCTACAATTTTTCCTTCTACGGGGCTCCCTCTGGAACCTTCTGTAGTCTTTCGAACTAGGATTTCTTATTACTTATCTTTCTATCCTTTTTCCCAGTGAGCTTCGTCTCGGTGATACTTTTCCCATTCTGATTCTTATCCTCTTCAGACATAGTCACTTCACACTGTCGATATTCGTTCTTCAAATTCAAGGGAAATACTTCTTCATCGTCTGGAACATTCATTTCAGTCCTCTGTGGTTCTTCTAGTGTTCTTACAACTTCGACATCCAAGTCCCTGGTGTCAAACAGCTTCGATCTGTTACCCTGTTCTTCCATCAAGTAGGCGATCTTTCTAGTCATAAAATCTATTAGGTCTTGCTTCTTCTTTTCTAGGGTTTCCTTTTCTTCATTTCTTTGGATTTGGTCTTTCTCAATCTAGGTTTTGCCTAAAAAATCCAGAAATGGGGCGTTTTTCTCAATAAACTTGATAACTTCAAATTCTTCCTCGACCGACGTTCCATTGATGCTCATAGGTATATGGGTAATCCTTCCACATAGGGTTACCAATTTTCCTTTAAACAAGCTTATTCCTCCTAATGACGGAATCATAGCAGGTTTTCCCAGGGTTTCCCAAGTTCTTTCTGTCATAATATTCACCTGTGTTTCCTCATCTAGAACACAGTTTATGTCGAAGTCTCCTATTCTTACTTCGATTTGCTTTTTTTCTTTGAAAATTTATGATAAATTGACATCTTTATGCCCATTCAGAGTTTCTTTCATCTGTATTAATACTTTTTATGATTCTTTCTGGGGTTCTGCTATTTATGGGGTTGTCTTAGGGTTTTCTTCATGCAGATTCATTCTTTCAAGATTAGCAATCATTCTAGGGCAATCCAATACTTCATGGTCCAAAGCTTTGCAACAGAGACAACTGGGTTTTCCACCAGGGCATTCCTTAGCTAGATGATCTGGTTTTCTGCAACTATAACATAGGGTCATTCCTCTCTTTCTCTTAAATGATCTCCAACTTGTTATGTACTGCGCACCAGGATCATGGTAGCTAGCCTGCAAAAAATTCTTTCTAGGATCCTTCATCCATTTGTTAGTCCAAACATTCTTTATATGTATAGGTATAACATACTCATTAGATCTATTCATATCAAACTTTCTTTCATCTATTAATGCCCTATCTTTTAAGCTAGAACGAAATCTATCAAACATACCTAGATCCATGCTCTAGAAACAAAAAAAATCACTTATCTTACTTCTATAGAGCACAAAGCTTCCAGATCTAAGTACTTTTAACTATTATTACCTTTATTAGAGCACAGAGCTTATAGATCTTACCTCTTTTCTGCAAATCTAACCTCTTTCTTTCAGAAATTTCCACTTTTACTTTTCTTAGAGAGCAAAGCATTCAGATCTCGCTTCTTTTCTTCAGATATGATCTTCCTTTCTTCATATTTGACCTTATTCCTAGCACAAAGCTTCGCAGGTCAAGTAAAAAGCTGCGCACTAGGGCAACAGATCTACGCACAGAGATTTCTTTTGCACAAAGTTTCTTCTTCCTCAGTTCCCAGCAATCACAGCTTCAGGTCCTAACAACGGAACCATTTGTTGGCACAAGGGCAGACCCAAGGTTCAACGCTCAAGAGTGCACCAACAAAGCCCTAACTACCAGCCCTTTCGGCAACACCTGTGAAGAAGATGAAGTCTCGTCCGAGGTAGAGGCAAGGGTGGTTGCAAGACTCAGGTGTCTGCAACCTTAGCTGGGACACAGATCTGTGATTATATCTTTTACAGGGCACTTATCATAGATCGTTCATCAATATTTAACCCTTATTATACTTCGTAGACAGCACAGAGCTTCGCGGTGAATACTCAGATCTACAGTATTTCAGCACTTAACCATAATAACCCAGATCAGATCTAGAATATCAGCACTAAGCATCCTCACACACATCAGATCTAACCATCATATATATATCTAAGAAGCATAGGTCAAAAGTGGATATATCAAAGCACATAGCATAAGCAAAGATAAACACATTGAACCAATGCACAGAGCATAACACAGAGATTTACGTGGTTCACCCCCCCTAGGGCTACGTCCACAAGATCTTCTTCTTTATTATCGTCTTCAAACTGTTATAAACACAAAGCCTCCAAAACCCTTCTTCGCATAGGACAGGAGATTTGCGCAACTCGCTAGATCCTTGTGTTACAGCACTTATCTTTCTATATCAACCACACAGTAACTTGCACTTAGCCTTGCAAGCCTTACACAGTTTGCACAGAGCACTTGTTCAACATCACATAGATGCACTACCAATTGCACTAAGCAATCACATCTACTACTTCTTACATTGCCTATCCTTCTATTTATACATTACGAAAGTGGGCCTAAGCATGGGTAAAACCATAGGCCTACATCCCTTTCCCATTACATTAACCCAAAACCCTAAAAGGGGCCCAAAAGTGGACCGAGATCCCGTGATCTCTGCTTCGCCTGGCGCTCCATCTTTGACAGGCTGTCGAAGTCCAAAAATGGTCAATTATGACCAAGTGTTCCTCAAAATTTGGTCAAGGAAAAACAGGGCACATGTACATTCTCATGGCTACAGATTATTTCACGAAATGGCTGGAAGTCATGGCATTAAAGAAGGTTGATTCTGAAGAGATAATTAAGTTCCTCAAAGATAATATCCTGTCAAGATTTTGTGTCCCAGATAAATTTATCACAGATAATGGTTCGATTTTCATCGGGTCAAAGTTTACGGAGTTTTGCGTAGAATATGGAATTATCATGGGTCAATCATCGAATTATTATCCAAAATTTAATGGCCTTGTTGAATCCACAAACAAAACACTTGGCCGGATATTGAAGAAAACCATTGACAAGAACCAAAGGAATTGGCATCTGAAGCTGACAGATGCATTATGGGCAAGCAAAATGACTCCAAAGGATAGCACCGGGATGTCCCCATATACATTGGTTTATGGGAAAGAAGCAAAGATGCCAATTAGCCTTGAACTCAATGCATTGAATTTCATGGTTAATACAAAAGATAGAGAAGAAAATTCACCCATCCAAAGGAGAATCAACCAGTTGTTGAAGTTGGAAGAAGAACAAAGAAAATCCGTGAACTGAACTTCTCAGAGGCAACAGAGTGTCAAAAGATATTTTGATCAGAGAACAATTGTAAAGAATTTCCATAAGGGGGAGCTGGTGTTACTTTAGAACAAGTCCAAAGAGAAACCATCGATGCATATGAAGTTCGAGGCTCTCTAGATTGGATCATATATCGTCGAAAAGATATTGGGTTTTAACTCCTATATTCTTCAAGACATGAAGGGAAAAATACTAATGTTTCCTATCAACGGGAAAAATTTGAAAGGTTTCGTCTACTAAGACTTTCTCATTCTCATTGTACATAATTTTATTTTTCATTTTTTATATTCTTACCTTTGACTCCATAGCCTAATGGACAGAGGCACCTGGTCATGAAGATTCTGAATTCTTGACAACCCACACGGGGTTATCATCCCAAAGTTGGATCCAGTTGTTGATATCAATTCTTGCTTCCAAAATTTCCCTCCCCTTTTCTATTTTCCCAATCTCTTTTTCCCATTTCTTTTCTCTCTTCTATTCTTACCCAAATTCCCCTTTTCTTTTCTCCCTTCTATTCTCCCTTTCTAGCTAGTATACTTAGTCGTTTCTTCGAAAATGGCGAGTTCATGGGTTAGCGGACTCGCGGATCCTCATCTCCATCCATACTCCCATATCATGAGTCCGACCGACCACCACATTATTCTACGTTTATCCGTTTTCGACAGTCACATGTTTACGGGTTCAAGATTTCATATCCCATGTTCCACAATATACATTCTGCATCCAAAATATCCACAATACAAAGTTTGAACATCGGACTCCTCGATCCCCTAAGTATCTCATCTCTCCTATATTGAGTCTAACCGACTGCATTACAGCACTTAGCCAATTTTTGACCTTTCGCAATCGTGGGTTGGTGGGTTCCCGGGTTCATGGGTTCACAAAAATTCCCAAATCCTAATTTCTCTCGTCTATCCCCTCCACCTTCTCGCTTTTCCCAATATGAATTTAGTATGTTTTAATTCTAATAACTCAGTATTCAGGTTTCATAAATATATTCATTAATGAGCGAAGCGCTCGAGGATATTTCTTATTAAACCACATTAAATCATGATTTGAGGAATAGTACATTATATCTCTCAAGCGCTCATTTCAAATATTATTTGGATTAAAAGAACACTCTCGTCAACTTATGGAAGCAACATCTCAATAGCAGTTCTGCAGAGACACTTTGAAATTTTTTGGACGTGAGTACCAGAACTTTCAGTGGTCTAGATGTCTTCTTACTATTCATTCTTGTCTGCTCAGAAGGAAGTAATATGGACATCCAAAATTGCTCGTGTAGGCTATGTTCCTGAGGTTTTCAACAACAAGGAACTGGTTGCCTAGTGCACTGAGAAATATATACCAAGTCAGTGGATGATTCAACTTCGAGACGATTCTCTCGTCTCTCTTTCACCTCAAGTGTTCTGTAAAATGTTAAAGCTCCCAGAGCCAACACTCACTTTCAAAGGTGAAGATTGTAGGTACTTCTTGAAAAATAATGATAATGGCCTAGACCTCTTGCCTGAATTATTGGAGAATCTTGTGGCCATCCATGAAGATATTACCAGATTGTAGTTCAACTCGTTCAAAATCCCCTTTCGGGAAATTGCTTGGTTATTCACCAGAGTGACAAGCCAAGAAAATACCGCCATCATATCCCTTATGATTCTTTATATCTTATATTTTTTTGTCAAGGAGCAGGCCATTTTCGATTGGGGAAATTTGTTTTCCATTGAAATATCTTCCTAATTGTCATAGCATAAGAAATATAAGAAATTATTTATGGCTTCTTATTTGGTTTTTGCGATAGCATATTGCTGTCAGTTTGCTAAATTGTCTATTTGCAAGAAGGTAAATTGTGAATTCGACCCAATGACCTTTTGGCACCAAGTGTTGTGGAGGCACAAATATTCCTTGAATTTTTATGAATTTTACAATGAATTTGTCTTGGTTTTTAAAGGATTATTGTTTGGAAAAGATAACCCTAGAATATCCTTCCAGGAAAGTAAATTCCTGGATAAAAAGGGGACGTTGGAGCAAATGAAAGATTACAATGTTATCAGGATTTTCAGTGCTAATGAAAATCCGTCCTTCTTTCCATGGCATATATCCAACAAAATGTTTATTACAGAGGTGGCAAGACTATATAATTTCTGGCTACATTTTTTTCATGAGAAACAAAAAAATAAATTTATACCCTTGCCTTGGAAAATTAGGGAATTTGTATTCATAAATATGAACAAAATTGATGAATTTGCAAACCACTTCCACAATCTCAATCTCAAGTATGTTAAAAGGATAAAAGGGTTTGACCCTAACAAAATTTTGATGGAACATATGTTAGCAGTGGGATTTAGCAATTCATTTATCCATATTGTTCTAGGAGAAGAATAAGATAATAACTTGGGAGCTCTTATTCTCAATGTTGGCGACTTGGAGTCAGTACTCAGTACCAATAAATTTTACAAACAGAAAGGAAAGGGTTCCAACGAGAAGAGTGCCCAGTCCCCAACTATTACTCCTAAGACTATAACATCTTGGAGTAGTTCTACAGCGACCCACCCATCTATAAAAGTGATCAACAATAGTTCAGGCAGAGGAGGAGACAAGAACCCCCCTCCGGGAAAAATTGAAAGCTCACATAAGCTTCCTCTGAGGAAGAAGAGGGAGAATATTGTACAAGAGGAAGAATAACATCGCGTCAAAAGTGACATCAACAACTTCTCCCTTGGAGATATGGAGCTCGAGGCTGACATCGATAAAAAAAATCCTAACATTGATCATCCAGGAGGCATAGCCCACCAAAATCGATTGTTGGAAATTATCGAGAATGAGACCTTCGATGAGGAAGAGTCATTTGTGTTTCAAAGTGTTATCTTTGACAGTGAATCTAAGAAATTAATTATTGAGAAGAGTGATGTGAAGAACAAAAAAGGGAAATCTCATTCAGAGGTTAACCTAAGAAATATGCAGCCTTCCCATATTTCCAGAATCTATAAAGAAACCAGCGATGCATCGGACAACTCCATTGGTGGTCTCGAAGCGAAAAATACAAAGTTAAAGAAAAGGATTAAGGAACTGGAAGAGACATTGATTCCTCTTCCACTTCTTGGTAGCCCTTTGGCAATTGTTGGACCCACCACGCCTACTGCTAAATTAAAAGGATCCTCAAGCTTACTTAAATCGGCTAAGAGTTATTAGGAGAATAATATCAAGAAAAGAATGGCACTGATCACGGAAGCTTGGGAAATTTCAAAGAACATGATTTATTTTGGATTGAGGGCGCATGCCTTCCATGAGTATTTGCAGGCCGACCTAAAAAATGAAGAAGGTTTTTACCTTGATGTCATGGTACCCTTTGGTGTTAAAGTTTTCAACATGTCAGAGATAAGAATAAGAGAGGAGGACCTTCCCTCTCCAATTTGGATTAAGTAGTTGAGTGCATGCTAGAAAGAAACGAGAAAGAACTTAAATAACATTGTTCAAACATGCATCCAAGCCATATCAAGGAGGGAAGAACTATTCAAAAAGATCATGAAGGTGGACCTAGCCGGAAGCACTAACAAAGTCCCAGATCCCAAGTTCATCCACTCGTTATTCCTAACAAAACAACAATTCGATGAGCAAGTTGAGATTTTTAAAGGATTGTCAATTGAAAATTTTCATGGTATAATCGAATATGATAAGGACGCCATAGATAATTGGCTAGTGGATTAATCCGTAAAAAATCAGGACATTGAAGAAGCATTACATGGCATTTCTCTTGATTTGAGAGACTTGGAGGGTGAGTTGTTCAACATCAAAATCCGGCATGAAATCAATGTGGCACCAATGAAGAGTTACATCGAAGAATGGTTCAATAAAGCTATTGATAAACTGACCAATGAAGGGCAATAAACAGTTGAGACCGTTCCTGTAACTATTGATGAAAATGATAAAAGGACTTCAGCAAGCAAATGAAAACACGAGAGACCATCACAGTAAGTTTATGTTGATCGTATCCTTCTTTTTCTTTATCAGGGCCTTCATCCAGTTATTCCACCTCTTTCACTAGAAAGGTTTAATCGAATACTGATAACTCCTTTTTTCTTCTTACCGGGTCTTGCTGATTCTTTTACTGCCCACCTTCTTCCTTATAAAATCTTATTTCTTGTATTTATTTGTTTTATGGTCTGCAGGAAGCCCCAATCCCAGTCTTTAAGACAAACGCATTTATAATTTCAAAGAATATGTAACAGACTATATATATGTTAGAAATTTCAAGAGAACTACTTTGGGAACAATCTAGATTGTGCTTTGTAACCCTGTTTTCAGAATATAAAGTATTTGAGGCTGATCTATCATTATCTTTATTTGAGTTGCCCATGTGTCCACTCTGTTAAAGTTCTCTTTTGCATGCAGATCATCTTCTTTTTATTTTATGTGATCAAAAATATTTATCTTAAACTATGTTGGATATGAGGAAATGTTTCTCATTTTCTTTAAATGTGTGAAGTGTGTGATTCCTGGTCCTTTTTCAAGAACTTTCTTTAAAATAAAACAAAAAAAAAAAAACATTTTCCTTTTATTTTCTCGCAATATTTATGCTTCTTTAATTACTACGACAAACTTCTATCAAGTCCCATATTTTGAATATATAGAAATCCCAATACAATCTAAAGAGGAGTACCACCTCTATAAAAACGCAAGGGGATTTACATCCTCGTGAGGTTGTCGTTTCGGTCCTAATGGATTCAAGCGTTAACATGGAGGACAAGTGTGGATCATTCTTTGTTGATTTTTGGATGGATGTGCTTCAATTAGGGTTTATTCTTCTCTAATATTGGTGAAGTAAGTAGAATTATGCAATTTCATTTCATGTTAGTGAATGTTTATGGTAAATTTTGTTTGTTCATATTGAATAATATTGCTTGACAACACCCTAAAAGAAGAGCATATGTGCTTCCTCTTCTCACAAGGTTAGTCTCATCCATAAATTTGTAAAGGAAATCCTACCTAGAGTGCAACTCCTAAAGCCCTAAAGTGCTAGCACTTTACGAGTTTGATTCTAAATTCTTGATTATAATTTATTTCAAGACCTTGATAAGGGAGAAAAGATTGCTATAGCCCAAAAGTGCTTGCACTATAGAAATCCTTCTCTTTAAGGCTTGAAACCTAAGGCCCTAATGTGCTAGTGCCTTATATTTCAAACCCTACCTCTTAGATATTACTATTATCATCTACAAAACAAATTGTCTTGATGTTGTAAAGGACTCCATTGCCCAAAGGAACTAATATACATGCTCTCTTATGATGAAAGTGATCAAATAAATCTTTATTTTCATTCTCTAAATATTTTCACTAACTTCGATAACTCTAACCTAAGATAACTTACTAATTTACTTGTTGTTGTTGCAAAATTTTGCTACAACCACACTAAAATACACTAATTTGTTGCATACATTACTCTAATAGTGGTCAAACATACTCGAAAATTGCTTGGAACAATTGAATAATAATATACTAGATATGTGTTATATTCTCCTTGTCAATTAATGCAATTTTGAACTCTATTGTTTGTTGTTGTTACTAATTTGTTTTTATTGTTATAAATTGTCATACTGTTGTAGTTTCATAACAATCATATTGACTCTCGCTATCTAGTGTCCTAAAGAGGTGTTACTTGCTTGCTTGTTCTTGGAATTCATCATATAGATGTTTGTGTCCTGGGCAGGTACTCAAACCACCTTTTACCTATTATTTCTTCTTGACCTAGACATTGACTTAGGTGATCATGAGAGGGGGAAATAGGCTTGGCTATCAAACTTGTTATTTTGATCCCTTGAGGTCACCAAAGAAGCCTCCCTTGTGGTTGACCTCCTCCATCACTAAAATGAGGGGATTTCTTACTACGGTGACAATGGTAGGATTTTCTATAGTTACACAATATTTGGTGGTCTTTTGTTGGGATTTGCACAACTAAAAATCATGAAATAATAGGCTTAAAAACCCTAGATCCATGATGCTTGAGGCATTATGATGGCTAAGTATGCTAAGTTATCCAACCCTGGATCCCATTGATAAAATCAATGCAATACATGACCCACTATATTGTTGCAAGCTTCTATTAATGAATTAGTATACCATGATTTAAAAGAAAATTATAAAGTATATATGGATGGCAAGATTGGAGACATTACTTTAGGAGTTTGATTTAGAGGCCTAAGTACCCTAGAGAACTACTTCATCATTGGTGGTCCTCCTCATATGTAACAAGAATTTTCATCAATGATTCTTGCTTGCATAGTTCCTTATAGTGTTCAACATTAACACACTCATTCAAATTGTGTTGGGTCATACTTAGTATGTTGCTACTCATCATCATCATTGATGGATTGCATCGTGTCTAGTCGATATTTTCGCTATTGATTTTTTATCAGATGGTTTCTCCCATGCACAACATCAACTCATTATTTCATCGTGGAGAATTCAACTCCTTGATGATTGCATTTCAAATCTAGATCAAGACAATGAAACATGGACAAATCTATTTCATCCATTTTGTGAGCCATCATTATGGGCTTACTAGCAATTAGCTACCCTCATGTTCCCAACCATCTTTCAGTTGGATTCTTTTGTAGTATTTGTGTGTCCTCACTAGTGCTAAACACATTCATGACATATTTTAGTTGTAAGCAACATTCACATTACATTTCTTATGGTTTGACATTAAATGTGTCATGTAACACACATCGACATTTCATATTGTACTTGAATTTATTATTAGACAAGCATAGGTATACCCATCTTGTTGAAAAATATACATGTTTATCTCACCATTTTTGTCTTGTAGGTCACTTTCTCTCTATCTCTAAGGTTAGATTGACCTCAATGAGTTTCACACACATCAGGGGGCATATGTTATCACATCATTTTCATTTTCCTAAATAGATGAAAGACTTTTCACCAAAAATGTCATTTATGACCACTTACCAACACAATGAAGGAAACAAAGCACTAAAACATAAGAAATTATACCTCGGTTAGTGATGGAGAATCAAATTCAAATCATGTAGTTCACCAAACTTATGGTGACATGGACCATCAATTATATAGGCCACATAGGATACATGAATAATCCTTCAATACTTGCATAGTCATCTTGTATGGCACCAATGCATCAAATTACATTATCTAACTATTTCCATGCACACTTAAAGTTGGGAAAAGATCAAAAGCTCATGTTTTATTATAGTTATGATAAATGATTGGAGTTATCAAGGAAATTGCATAGCCTAACTTTGGAAACATATTTGTTTCCCATTCATGACATTCTTCAAAGAAAAATTACAAAGACAAGGGTTCTCATGAATTAAGGGGGTTTAGTGAATGTAAGGTTATGCTGAGCACCAACGTAATTCCATATTCAATCACTACTACTATCTATTCATTTATACGCATTGGTATTGATGTTGAACATCTCTTCCTTAACTAAGGAGTGGGTTTTCTTCTATCAATCGTTACATTTCAAAAAGAGAAAGCCTAAATGAGGACAAGACCCTCCCAAAGAGAGGACTTGAAAGCCATATTCATGACTCCTCCTAGGTGACAATGTTATTTATGTAATTTTTTAATCCCTAGAAAAATCCCATGTTAAGTATAAAACCCCTTATTAATCACTAGATATTGAATTATTAAATTTTAGTGTTATATTAGTAGGTAGGATAAAACCCTTCACTGTACCCTTTCATTATAATTGTATCCTTTGTCTCCTATATATATATATATATACCAAGGAGACCTAGTATTAGGATCATCTTATATCATATTGTACATTTGATATATTGTAAAAGGAGGTTCGCCCCTCGAAATGGATTGTTATTCATTGATTTTTTATCATTCTCAAAGCATTGGTTCATAACATTTGGTATCAAAGCATTGATCCTAGGGTTTTACTACTTCAAGCAAGTCATCTTGGAATTTTCACTATAACTTTTTTTCTCGGATGTTTTAGACAAATCAATTTTGAGGATACTAAGGAAAGATATCTAAGAATGTGTGGTACAAACTTCAAGTGCTAGTTCGTTATAGTTTCATAGATATATCCTGTGAAAGTTAGGGTTTGTGACTAGTCTTGAAATTAGTCTCAAACAAATCATATTTTTATTTTCACTATAAAAAAAAATCGGTGACCTTTCAAACTCTAAAATTTTCAAAATCCTGAGGAGACATATTCAATTACATGCAGAAAAATTTTCATATTTTTAATCATTAAAATTTGTGATATATATCTTGTGGAAGTTGGGGTTCTTTACTAATCCTAAAACTAGTCTTAAACAAGACATTTTGGTGTATTTGTTATAACGTTTTATCAGTAAAGGTTAAGACTGTGAAATTTTCAAGAGTTTAAAAAGTCATATAGAGTACTATAAGATGAAATTTTAGACTCATAAGGGTTCAAATTCATATATATATCAATACAAAGGCCAGTCATCCAAACATTCACCAAATTAGGGTTTGACATCTATGTAACTTACAATTGGCATAACTTTTGGTTGGAAGATCTATTTTTGGTTATCCAAATTTGTGATAAAGAAGAAAAAGAGGAGAATTGTTATTTTATCACATGGATCCAAAGGTCCCTCTAAAATTTAATTTACCGAATAAACCTCCATAGAACTCAACCATGACTCAAGAAGAAAGAGAAGAAATTTTTCACCAGATTGGAAAGGTGGAAAAGAAGATGAATGAGGTGGAAAATAAGATGGATGAAAATTGGGAGCATATGGAAAAGAAGATGTTAGAATTGCAAAATTCCATGTCCCATGATCTTGCATACTCTAGTGAAAAACTCCCTAAAGGAGGTATCAAAATGCAAGGAAACCATGAAAATGTAGAGGAAATAAAGATTGAGTCCCATAATCATGCTTATTCATCATTTGAAGATCCACATCATCAAGGCTTCAATGAGGCACCAATGAACTAATTCATTCCAAAGATCGACATGAGGAAGTTTGATGGTAAATATCCTATAACATGGATATTCTAGATGGAGCAATTCTTTGATCTACACCAAGTGTCAATCTTACAAAAGGTACCTAATGTTCAAGAACAAGTTAAACAACATGGAAGGCAGAAGGCTTCACAAAATTTCTTCAAACTTTAGGAAAAACTACCTACCACTCAAGCAATGATGACATAAAGATGACAAGTCTCGACTAAATCATTGGGGAATAAAGGAAGAGTTCATTCTAAATCTTGAAGATAAAAAATATGTGTTTTGACTAGCCTAAAGAAGAAAATCAACATTGATAAAATAAGAACAAATTCTCACTAGCTCCATAGTGAAATTGGGCATTGGACAATTCTCAAAAAACAATGGGGTGAAATAATATGTCATCTTTGTGATACTAAAAGGGTTGAAAATGAAAAACACTTTCTCTTAAAATGTCTTATGTATAGCCAAATTAGATCTCAATTTTAAAATTTTAAAAGATTTGTCATAATATCAAACTTGAACTTCTAACTCTCCAAACTTCCTAACCTTCTAACTCTCCAAAACTATGGTGATCTTGGAATGCTTATCTCAATAATTTCCGAGCATCTTTACCTTTCTTAAAGTAATAAAACCAATTTTGGTCTCAATTAACCATCATCATCATTGCTATCCCATCCAAATTATTAATATGTCATTACTAAAATCAAATTTTTTATATTATAAAGTTTTTCATTAATTTATTTTTTCTCAAAATTTCTTTAATTTTTAAAATGTTTTTTCTTATATTTGAATTAGGTGAGTAGGTACTACATCATTTTCAAAATTTTAAATGGTCGTTTATCCACTGAAATTTGGTTAGAAAAATTGTTAGAAATGCTGGTTTAAGTTGCTTAAATTGTAATTTTAAGCATTTGAGTAAATTCAGAGCCTTTATTCAACATCACAAGTTATAATAGAAATAATAAATTTCTGGTAGTATCAGATTATGAAAAGCAAAATAATCTAAATAGAATGTTGTCCCAGGTGGATTATAGGTGGTGGAATCTGAATGGAGCGTGGGATAAGGGGTAGTGATATCGTGGCGGCACATTGAATGTTGGGGCACGTGGATTATAGGTCATCCGATCTGAAAACAAGCATTGAATGTTGTGACAGGTGGATTATACCTGCCACAGCAATCAATGCTTGCTTTCAGATCGGATGACCTATAATCCACATGCCCCATCATTCAATATTTCGTAACTGTATATTGGTAGGTGGTCTTTCAGATAGGACGACCTATATTTCAGATCTAATGACCTATAATCCACATACCCCAGCATTCAATATTGCGTAGCTGTATGTATATTGGCGGATATCACTGCCCAGTATCCCACCCTAATTTGGAATGATAAAGGAGGCGGCCGGATGGCGTCAGGGTTCTGACCGGCTCCTTGGCTCGTTAGTGAAGGGACAGAGAGCAGTACTATGATGCAGATTCACAACCTATCTGGATTATTGCTTGAGTACATTCACCGATCCCGTGCTTCACTCATTACACTTATCGGTCCCTGTAGGGGACCTTCGACTCTGCAAAGCTGATGCAGTTGACAGGGGACCTTCGACTCTGCAATGCGGATGCAGTTGTACGAGTATCATTTTCCAGGTATTCATCCCATGAGTGCAATATTCGTTCGAACTGGAGGCAAGGTCAAAATCGGAGCTGTTGTTGGCCATGGCGTGCATGCGCAAGGGAATCCGATCCCTAAGGTGTTGTTCGTTTTGTAATTGGTATAAATATGAAGAATATTTTTCGCTGATCAAGCTCCTAGATTTCAACTGCATTATTGTGCCAATGGATTCCCTCAGATTATACGTTTGTTGCTTCTGAGTAATATATTTTGGTATGGTTATAACATGAGTTTCTGAGTTCTGGATGTCGTTTTGCTCTTCCCACTGTATTTAAGCATAGTGATGGAACTTGAGAACCGCTTGCCAATGGCTGATATACTTGAAGTAATTGGATTGAATTTCTTAAATAATAAATTTAAATAATTTTTTGTAATCGTGTTTGCAGATGTCCTTAGGATTTGAGGAAAGCTTCTTTGTGCTGATGGATAAGTGTAGACAGATGTGCTATCAACCATGAGTGGAGTGTATAAAATCTTGTAAATAGTATATAGCTAGGTTAAATATTATATAGTTAGGTAAAATTTATTTTTATTTTTTTTTAATTTTGTATTTAGATTATAGAATAGTTATTATTTAGATTTTCATGTTCATTAGAGGATTATAGTCATTATTAGTCCCTGCCATGAGACTATAGTAATGAGTTTGTTTTTGATGTGACATTAATTTGCTTTTTACCATAATTTGTGTATGCAATGTAATGTTTAACATAGGAAAACAAATATACATTTTTGAATATAATAAAAATATTTGTATTTCTCATTTCTGATTGGTTGATAGAATTGAAGTGTTATTGCCCCCTTCACGTTTCAATATGTAGAATTAATTACATAATCAATGAATCACCACATTTAAATATAAAAAATTGTACTATGTATGTATTTATTATTATGCATTATTATATTTATGTTATATTTATTATCTAATATATTATTTATTATTATATTATCTTATATTTATTATCTAATATATTATTTAGATTATATTTATTATGTAATGTAATAAATATTATATAAATATATATATTATTAAATTTGAAAGGGTTATTTTCAGAAAGAAAAATTGAATATTTTTAAAATGTAATTTTCATTTGACTAGCTTAACTTAATTGGAAGGAAATTTAGGTTAATCTCAAAACTATACAACATCCACATTAAAGTAAAAATGTGGTCAGAGATCCTAGCCAATAAGGCATATGACAAATCTATAAACTAAGTGTCACGGAGCAAGCACGTCTTCCTCTATTCCTTGTGAGTCTAGGTTGAATTCTTTGAATTCCAATCTTTCTGACCGTATAGTTATCAGTGTTAATTTTTTTCATTTAAAATCTTTACAAATTGATTTTTTTTAAGGCTATGAAACTAGCCCCTAGTTAACATATTGTTCATGTTTCACAGTAATCATCATGATCAATAATTATAGGGTGTGAGCTATCATCTCCATTTCCAAATCTACTTGGCAGGGACTAAATTGCGCTGCCATGCAGCTTTTAGACTAACCCTGCTTCACATTTCATTCACATGCATACTTACTATTGGAGGACAATAGTCATTATTTAGAGTAACTATGGTTGGTATTCTTTGTAGAGATGCATTTTATCTTTTTTAAAATATATAGTGTTGGGGTATATTATGTGAACTTTTTTAGGTGGCTTTGCCTCTTTGAGACAAGAATAAGTACAAGTGTGAATGTTAAATAAAAAGAAAATATTTAAGTATAATAGTTTTAGATGAATTATTATGAGATATGTTTATTTAGGGATTTTTCATTTTATTTGAATATTATTAAGAGAGTATTTTTAATGTGATTAGTAATATTGGTAATATTTGGGATAAATTTATTATTTTGAGTTTAGAAATAAAAGAAAAATATTATGTTTTTTTTATTTTTTATTTTTTATTTTTTTTAATATTATATATGTTGACATGTGAGAATTGTAATAGAATAAAAAATTTGGATTACAAGTTATAAAAACATTTTATTCTAGGGCTTGCTTTGAACACTTACATGTGATGGTTTTATGTCCACACACAAAGGTTTCTTAAGCTAAAGAGCATTAAAATAGTAAACCTTCGTGATAATCGAAACACCACTTGTTGATTCAACATATGTGTCAAGAAGAAGTCACATTTGGAGATTTATTAAATATCCTTCCCTACTTACTAGGTGGTAAATGTAGATACTGACATCAAAATGATTAAGAAGTCAAATCCTTTATTACCAAAGTCCTCACTAGACTCTTCCACTAAAAAGTTGAAACAAATACATGAGTCAAGCAACTCACATCAATAAAGAAAACCAATCCCTATGAATGAGCTAGAAAATGCACCAATGCACGATAGCTAGTGTTGTTAATAAACCCAACAAGATCTATTCAACATGTTGAATGCACTAAAATTTGAAAAGTGGAATAAAGATAATTCATTATTAGGAATGATTCCTAGTCAAGGTACCTTGAGTATAGGGTGGTTCTCAACAAATCATGTAAAATAGAAAAGCTGATAAATGGACTTTAAGAAATAAAAGTTACACGTAATTATGTAATTATGTAGAATTGAAGAAAGAGTCAAACAAAATAGTATATGACTCAAAATTTAGTCTCAAAAAATTAGACCCTATCAAATATGAAAAGAATTACAATTTTTTATTATTGAAAAATATTGTAAATTATTTATGATGTTCATAAAATTATTTAAATTTATTTTAAAAGTAGATTTCAATGAATTTAAGAGAATATATAGTCATAATATGACATGACAGTAGAAATATCCCAAAGCACTCTTTATTAGATTGATTTGATTATAGCAAGATTCTAGATTGTATGATTAATTTATTTTTATTATATACATGATTTTGATTGATGAGTGGGAGTTATGAACTTCAACTTTGTATTGGTGTCATACAAATACAAATAGTCATAGTCACTTTATATGATTAATTTCTTTTTGTTATATAGATGCTTTTGATTTTGATTGATGAGTCATAATCACTTTATATGATTAATTTCTTTTTGTTATATATATGCTTTGATTTTGATTGATGAGTGAGGAGTTATAAACTTCAACTTTGTATTGGTGTCATATAAATAGTCATAATCACTATATCATAGGAGAAAGAGATTTGAACCTTAAACTTTTCCTGTACACCCATACCAATTTCACTCATTAATCACAAGTACTCCCGTAACATTGCATTCAATTTAAAATTAAACTATGTTTGAAATTTTTTAAATATTCAATTTAATAACCATAAAAATCAATAAAATTTTTTAAATATTCAATTTAATTTCTTTTTGTTATATATATGCTTTGATTTTGATTGATGAGTGAGGAGTTATAAACTTCAACTTTGTATTGGTGTCATATAAATAGTCATAATCACTATATCATAGGAGAAAGAGATTTGAACCTTAAACTTTTCCTGTACACCCATACCAATTTCACTCATTAATCACAAGTACTCCCGTAACATTGCATTCAATTTAAAATTAAACTATGTTTGAAATTTTTTAAATATTCAATTTAATAACCATAAAAATCAATAAAATAGTCACTTAATAAGAAGTGCATTTTGGAGGCGTCATCTTTGTCATAGGAAGTGGGTCTCCATTTATTATTCGGTTCGGTCGCTAGGGATATAAGATAGTGGCCAACGACCCTCTTTAACCTCGTCAACTTCGTTAGGTAGAGATGGCTTCTTCTCTAGACCGGAACAATTACAAGTGCGAATGTTAATATATGTGAATATTTCGTATTCAAGAAAAGTTAAGAGGGTTAGTTTGATTAAATTGAGGGTTAAGCAAAGCTAAAAGAGGTAGTTCGATTAAAGCGAGGATTCAGAAAAGTTAAAAGGGCTAGTTTGATTAAAGTGTTTGGTTGTTAGATTTCGATAATAATGTATTTGTATATTTATGTTTTGAAATTGTATTAATAAAAATTAAATTAATGTTTTTATAATTTTTTTATTTAAAAAATATTATATAAAATACATAAAAATATAAATAAATTTATTTTAATTTTAAAAAAATTATATAGAATATATAAGAGTGTGTTATTTTTGTGATATTAAGAAGGTTGAAGATGAAAATCAATTTTTCTTAGATTATCTAACTTATATTTATATTAGATCTCATTTTCAAAATATTTATCACATTACCAACCTTTTTAATTTCCTAACTCAACAAAAGTATAATGATCTTAGAAAACTTCTCTTAATTCTTTTCGAATAAAATGATCATCAAAATATAAATAAAATAATTTTAATTTTAGTAATAATAAAATTTAAAAATTAAAAAATATAAATATACTTTTTTACCTATTTTTGAAAACTTTAAATTAAAATAATGAAAATTTATATTATTGTACATGTTGTGAAAGGGTTGCCAAAGAAAAAGGATCCCATCATCTTAAGTATTCAATGACAAATTTTCAACAATGCATACAACTTCTAATAGATGACTTTTTCTTTCGTAAATAAAGTACCAAGACTATAAACTTAATTTTGATTTAGTACAATCTAGGTTCTTCTAGACCTATAATATTTAATATATAATAGCTTTTTTTTATGAATTATTATGAAAGGTGTTTATTTGGGTACATTCATCTTTCCATCTTTAAAGTCATTAGTAATATTTGAAGTCATTAGTATTATAATTTATTATTTTGAGTTTATAAATAAAAAATAAACTTTATATTTCAATAAAGTTTTTTATTATATAATATAAAATTATGTTGAAATGTGAGAAGTGTAATTGGATATGATTTTTGGATCACAAATAAGAATAATAATTTAACAATCCATTGTAGGTTTTTTTTTAATATTTGCATCTGGTGGCTTTATTCTCAAGTATTAAGGTCTTTCAAGGTAAAGAGCATTCAAATAGTAAACTTTTTTGATAGGAAGACTGAGAATTGAAACATCACTTCATGAATCTACATTTGTGTCAAGAAGAAGTCACATTTAGAGATTTAGTAAATATCTTTTCCCTATCTTCGATGTAGACACTAACATTGAAATGATCAAAGAATCAAACCCACTACTACCAAAGTCCTCACTAGATTGTCCCACTAAGTGTCAAGAGGAAGCCACATTTGGAGATCTAGTAAATATCCCTACCCTACCTACTAGATGGTAGATGTAGACACTAACATCGAAATGACCAAAGAGTCAAACTCACTACTACCAAAGTCCTCACTAGATTGTTTCACTAAAAGGATGAAACAAAGACATGAGTCAGACAACTCACATCAATAAAGGAAACCAATCTGGATGGGTGAGCCAAAAAATGCACCCATGCACCACAAGTAGTGTTGTTACTAAATCCAATAATATCTATTCAAAAGTGAAATAAAGAAAAACTCATCATTAGAAATTATTCCTAATCAAATACTAAACTATAGGGTGTTACTCAACAAATCATGTAAAATAACAAAGCTAACAAACACATTCGATATCTAAAAGTTATAGATAATTATATAGAATTCAAGAAAGGCTCAAACAAATAATTTATGATACAAAATCTAATCTTTAAAATGTAGGGATTGAAAATCAAATCCCAAGCAATATGAAAATCTTTACAACTTTTTATAATGGAAAAATACTGTAAATTATTTATAATTTTTGTACAAATTAATTAAATTTTTTTAACTTATATATATTTTTAATTGATGAATGAAAATTTATGAGCTTCAATTTTATAATAATAATCTCCTAACATTGCATTCAATTTAAAATTAAACTATATTTTGAGAAATTTTAGATATTCATCATTTCATAATTAATTACATAGAGCACATGGAATGACAACATATGTATGGCTATCAACATAAAGTGAGTTTCTTAAGCTTTCCCAATATATTAAGAAAATTAAATTTATAAATTAAATTAAAATTTGAGGTTTTTATTGTATTGAAGTTGATGAGAAATAGATACAAAATTTAAATTTTTCTTTAATATAGAAACTCACTTAATATATTAAGAAAATTAGATTTATAAATTAAATTAAAATTTAAGGTTTTTATTGTATTGAAGTTAATGAGAAATAGATACAAAGTTCAAATATTTTTTCATCTATGTTAAAAGAGTAATGTGAAATTAAAATTCATAACTCCTCATTGATATTTCAAAAACTTTCATATATATTAAGAAAAACTTATTATTTTTAAAAATAATATATATATATATATATATATATATGGGAAAAAACACCTCCAATAACAATAAATATGATTTTTTAAAATAATTTATTAATACAAAAATAATCACATTTATTTGAAATGTAAAAAATCTTTTCTTCTTTTATTATTTCTTATAACATGTTCTTCTTTATACTCATAAATACTCATAATTAAAATTAAAAAAAAAAATCCATATTATAGTTACTCTCACATTCAAAAAACTATTATAAATGTAAATTTTATTATCTATTTTTAAAAAAATCATAAATTCACATTGTATCCTAACTTATAAAAATACATATATTTAAACTTCACACTTTTCACATTCTCTATTAACATAAAAGCACATATTTAATTTCTACACTTAGTCTTGTCCCATGTAGAAGGTAAATATTTTATAAATAATAAATTATGAGATAATTTTAATTTATATAAACTCCACACATTTAAACTCTACATTTGTCTTGTCCCATGTAGAAGGTAAATATTTTATGAATAATAAATTACAAGATAATTTTAACTTATATAAACTCATTTATATCATATAAATGAATTAAAGAAAAACATGTAATTGAATGAAAACATCGTTAAATGTGTTGGATATTTATTATAAGTTCCATTTCCAATTGATAATTGTTATGAGATACTACTATATTATTTAAGTAAACATGTTTTAATTATTATTGGATTTTTTGGTATAGATATTTATTATAAGTTTAGTGGAAATTATAGAATGAGAAAATGATAAATAAAGGGTGGAAAGTTTATTATGGGCTAGAAAATAACTTGTCACTTCTATTATCTTATATGGATGTGAAGTTTGGAGTTGTAGTATCTTTACATAATCATGGAGAAAAATAGAGTTGATTCAAAAATATTTTATAAATTATAATTTCAAAATTAAAGGAAATACATCCTATCCTATCCTACTTATAGAAGTGAGTTTTTCTCCCTCTTAGAAACTATGACCAAATACTTAAGAGGCTTCCCAAAATTACTTCAAACTCCAAAAAACACTTATAACTCCCCACTAATATTTCAAAAACTTTCACGCATATCAAGAACAATTTATTATTTTTAAAAATTAAATATATATATAGGAAAAACCATCTCCAACAATACCAAATATGATTTTTTTAATAATCTATTAATACAAAATAATCACATTTCAAATAAATGTAAAAAATCTTCCCTTATTCTTCCTCATTAGTTAACATATTCTTCTTCATATTCATATTTAAAATTTAAAAAATCCATATTACAATTACTTACATTTTTTTTAATATGTGTAAATTTTATTATTCATCAAAAAAAAATCATAAATTCACACTCTAAATACATATATTTAGAGTTCACACTTTTCACACTCTCTATTAACATACAAGCACATATTTAAACTTTACACTTAACATTACAAACACACATTTAAACTTTACACTTGTCTTGTCGTGTCCCATGTAGAAGGTAAATATTTTATGAATAATAAATTATAAGATAATTTTAACTTATATAAATTCATTTATATGATATTCTATCTTACATAAACTCACTTATATCATATAAACAACTTAAAGAACAACATGTAATTGAATGAAAACAAAATTAAATGTGTCGGATATTTATTATAAGTTTCATTCCCATCCTTCCCAATTGATAATTGTTATGAGTTCGTTATCATTAAAATTATGTGCAAATTTATTATAAGTGATTTGTTTTAAACGTATTTTAGTTATTGTTATATTGGATTTGTTTTTATAGATATTTATCATAAGTTATTGTTATATTGGATTTGTTTTTATAGATATTTATCATAAGTTGAGAAAATATTTTGTCATTTCAATTATTTTATGTGGATGTGAAGTTTTGGGATATAATATCTCTAGAAAATCATGAAAAAAAATAGAGTTTATTCAAAAATATTTTATAACTTATAATTTAAAAATTAAAGAAAATATATCATATCTTATCCTACTCATAGAAGTGAGTCTTTCCCCTGAGTATTTATGACTCAAGTTGGGATGACATAAAGATGTATTGCATCTAAATTTAAGGAGAAATTGTGGTGGAATAAAGAATTAGAAGATAAAATAAATGAGATATTATAAGGAGGTGTTCAACCCTAATCTCGAAAATGAAAAACATCTCTTTGTTTTTACTCATGTAAAGAAGAAAATTAACACTACTAAAATAAGAACAAATTCTCAAAAACTCCATAGGGAAACTAGACATTGAACAATTTTCAAAATGTCTTGTGATGAAAAAATATGTCATCTTTGTGACACTAAGAGAATTGAAATTGAAAAACATTTTTTCTTCGACGGGTATAACCAAATTAGATTTCAATTTCAAAATATTTGTGGCAATACCAACTTTTCTAACCTTCTGACTCATCAAAACTATAGAGTTCAAATTAATAATCCGTCCATACCAAAATCAATTTTTTTCTTAAAATAAAATTTTTAAATGACATATTTTTTCTAAAAAATTCTTTGATTTTTATAAAAAGTTTTTTTCACTATTTAGATGGATACATTATTTTCATTGATACATTATTTTCATTATCTTCAAAATTTGGACAAAATTTCGTGTATTTGATAAAGGCATCAAATTGTCTTATATCCATTGGAATTTGGCGAATGAAAATTTGCTAAAATGCTAGTTTACATAGCTCAAATTGTCTTATATCCATTGGAATTTGGTGAGTGAAAAATTGCTAAAATGACAGTTTACATAGCTCAAATTGTAATTTTGAGCATTTGGATAGATTGAGATCCTCTAAATTAATCTAACACATGAAATGACAGTTTTATAATAAACTGAAAAATCCACTAAATTTTGATAGAATTATGAAAGAAAACCCATCAGAATGGGGTTATATGAGTGCCATGCTAATTTGGAGTGATATAGAAGGTAACGGAATGGTGTCACGGCAAGTAATATACAACCTGCTAACTAGCATTGAATGCTACAATAGGTAGATTATAAGTAATCGGATCATCATTAAATAATGTTACATAATAATTATGTGTGCTAATGATTAAATAATAAATAAATAAATTATTAAATTTAAATTTAAATAATTATCTGAGGAAGAGCTTCTGTGTGCTAATGGATATGTGTAGACATAGATGGGATATCAACCACCAGTGTGTTATGATTTCTCTTCATGGTTTGTTTGTTATGTTTCTTCACATTGTGTCATCGTTGTTGTTCATGATTTGTTTGTTGATAATAGAGAATTCAGAGTTGTTAATGTTATGATACATGGAAAAAGAAATATGTTAAATCATGTCTCCCACTACCTTATAGTCCACCTTTATATACTTATGTTATTAAAGGGTTGTATTGAAAACACCAAAGCTTTGAGTGAGTTACATCGTCCACCTTTACCTACTCATTGGTATTACGCAATCACTAAAAATGGGTTGGAAATTTCGCAATCAGTATAATTTGAAATACTTAAATCTAATTTAAGTGTTTTTTTAAATTATGGTTTTTATATTAAAATATAAAGTGATGTAAAAACAAAATTTAATAAATTTGATATAATGTAATATAATTTGAAATAAGTAAATCTAATTTAAATATTTTTTAAAATGATGGTTTTTACTTTAAAATATATAAAGTAATATAAAATACTTTTAAATAATCGTTTTTATATTAAGAATTATAAAAAAAATCATTATATTGTAAGAGTATTGTAAGAGTGTAAGGACTTTCGATCTACAAAAATAAGTGTATTTTCAACAAAGAACAAAGAGGTCAATTTAAATATAAAGTGTATTGGCATAATTCATAAACTGTATTGTCATAAATGGAAATTTGATAAAGATAGTTTTATAGGTTTTTTTTTATTAGTTTGAATACTAAATTATGAAGATATGACATTTTATTATAGGATTGGTTAATATTAAATTATTCATTTGATAATAAGATAATTTTATAGTGTTTTTATTAGTTTAAATACTAAATTATGAGGATATGACTTTTTATTATAAGATTGGTTAATACTAATACACTTTGATTTAAGTTAGAAGAAATGAATATTGAGAATATTGGTTATGGAAAAGTGTTTAGAGATATTTTCAAAATATCATGTAAATTGATAAAGAGATTAATATTTTAGGTTTAGTTTCTAATTTATTTTTGGAGGACTGTGATGTGGATATGGCCTTAATGCGTTCTTCTTTTAATAATATTATCGTTGAAATCATCTTCAATGAGGTGGATAGATAACATTAGTTAGATAATGTGGATTTTTAAAAAGTAGTGTTTTTATTTTGTTCAAATAGATAATGTATGTAGTAAATAAGGTAAATAGCAGTAATGTTGCAAGTATTTGTCTAAGGTAATTAAATTAAATAAATAATAAAGAAATTAAATTAAATAAACTATAAGGGGAAGAGAACCTTAAAGATGTGAAAATTGTATATTCTATCTCGGTAGCTAAATGAGAGATCTTGTGGAATTCGTATATCCTTGTAGTTAAACGGGAGATCTTGTGGAATGTCCTAGTTTAAATGTTCTATGTTTTGGTCTCTTTTTCGGAGATAATTTTTCTTTTTGCTTCTGTATAATCAGAGTGCCCTGAAGGTTTTTCAGCATGTTGAATCCACAGAAATGCAATTTAAACAACAAAAAATTGTGATTTTGTGCATCGTCGGATTTGGACAAAAAAAACAAAAACATAGAACAATAGACAACACCCTTGTGGAATTAGTATGTCCTCTTAAATAAATGGAGATCTTTTATGTGCTCATTATCATAAGTTTTGTCAATTTCCCCTTAAATTTCATAATTCTTAATCAAATTAAGAAAATAATATTTTCAAGCATCAATCAATCATATGAAAGTGGAGTGTTGATATACATTATGTTTTAATATAATTGAGAATTTTTCTTGCTTGAAAAAAAGTAGTCAGCTTTTGTTGTTATAATAACATAACAATAACACTTAGTGCTCAAGAAAACTCAACATTAATATTTTTAGCATTATATGGATATATCTTTTTTATTATTTTCATATAGCATTTTGTGGATATATTTTTGAGACATGGTAAACTGTGCACTCTCTACTAATTTAACAAAGAAAGAGTAAAGAGTGGTATCCATGCAAGCTTCATCCTAACCCTGAATTGAAGTGAAGTGAACATAAATCTAAATTTTATGTAAAAATGATGCTTATAATAAATAAATAAATTTGGTTTATTGAATTAAAATTTATTTAAACTTTAGGTTTAAATTTTTATATAAATTAGTTATAAATCATTTTTTTTAACTTTTTAAAATAATTTTTTTTAATTTAAAATCTAAAAAAATTGAATTTTTATTTTTATATAAATTATGTAAAAATATTGTAATCTACATAATTTAAATTGTTGTTTTTATATAAATTATGTAAAAATATTATAATTGTCTTTATTATTGTGTTAATTGAAGATATATCCCACTATATATTATTTTTTCAAATATATTTAACAACTAAAAAGGTAACATGCCAATATATCTTTGATATAATTCATATCGATTATTAAAACTAATCTTTGATATAATTGCAGAGGAGTTCCGCAATACTAAAACCAATCTTTTTTGTTGTTTTATTGACTTTAGAAAAGCTTTTGACATGGTTCCTAAGAAAAACCTTTGGAATAGCTTGGAAGAGATAAAAGTGCCTCTTGAGTTGAGGGTTGTTGCAATAAGGATGTATGAGAACGTTATTGCTAAGTTTAAAAACACTGAGGGTTGGTCAAAAGAGATTAACTACAATATTGGAGTCAAACAAGGTTGTCCCTTGTCCCCTACTCTTTTTGGCATATACATTGATAAGTTAGAAGAATGCTTGGAAAAAGCAAGGTGTGTCGGCCCTACTCTCACTGGTATAGTCATCAATCTTCTTCTTTATGCTGATGATATCGCTCTTATGGCAAGGAGTCCCCATGATCTTGAAAACCAACTAAGAATCCTCAAGGATTTTTGCCCCAATATGGGTATGACTGTTAATACCGACAAGACTAAGGTCATGATTATTAAATCCAATAAGACCCCTTATGATACCTTTGTATATGACAACAACAACTTGGAGGAAGTGACTTCATACAAATATCTTGGAATTGATATTCACCACAAGCTCAATTGGAATTATAGCATTGAGAAAAGGATTATTGGGGGATGGAAAGCTTATTATGGATTTGAAAACAATTGTAAACCAGTTGATCTTTGGAGTTGGGATAAGATTAAACTCCTAGATTTGAGACTCTTTTTATACCTGTTATTATTTATGGATGTGAAGTCTGGGGCTGTAGTATCTCTCGCGAATCCTGGAGAAAGATAGAGCAAATACAAAATAATTTTATAACCTATAATCTCAAAATTAAAGGAAATACGCCCTATCCCACCCTCCTCGTAGAAACAAGCCTCTCCCCCATTGAGAGCATGGCTATGACTAGATACATAATGTATAAGAACAAGTTAAACAACATGGAAGACAGGAGGCTACCTAAAATTGCTTCAAAATCAAGTCATAACCACCATCAACTCAAGCGAGGATGGCATAAAGATGCCCGGTCTTGGCTAAACTATTGGGAAATCATGGAAGAAACCATTTTGCAGAATAAAGATACTATAAAAAAAAACGTCAAATCAAAATTTAAGGAAAAAAAGTGGTGTGATAAAGAGTTAGAGGAAAAAAGAAAATTAAGGTATTATAAAGATGTAATCAACCCTAATCTAGAATATCAAAATTATCTATCTGTTTTGCCAAGTATAAAGAAAAAAATAAGCATTGCTAAGATAAGAACAAATTCTCACGAGCTCCATAGTGAAACTGGGCGTTGGTCAATTCCTAAAACGCCATGGGATGAAAGAGTGTGTCACCTTTGTGACACTAAGAAGGTTGAAGATGAAAAGCACTTTCTCTTAGATTGTCTAGCCTATACCCA
>JASDQU011400282.1:84329-96888 GCA_032191745.1 Picea mariana | reverse complement strand
CCGTGTTTCCATGTTAAAATAAATAACAACAAAGATATATTAAAATGTCGTGATCAAAAACCATATATTTTAATTGATTTCTACATCTATATCTTTGAACAAGGCAATGCTACTTCATTCCTATATAGGAAAATAGATTTATATATATTATTTCACTTCATTCTTTTATATATATATAATTTTAGTATAAATGACAAAATATACACAAAGTAACAAAGATCCTTCCAGTAAGACGTGTTTTATGGGCTAAAACCTCTTTCACATAATTGTCATTAAAACAACACTTAGAAAGTTTTGTACTTCTTAATTCATACATTTTCCATGAACGTAAATATTTTTTTCTATTCTAGTTCCACATCATTCATAAAATTTGAATTCAGCATAAAATATTAAATTCAGTAAAACGTATTACTTACATTTACACCCAGTTTAGCAACATGCAATTATATATATATATATATATATATATATATATATATATATATATATATTGAATTGTGTCAAACTACGACGTCTAAAGGAACAAGCATGGGTTTTCCTCGTCCTCGCCTTAAATCATTGAAATCTATATGAATTATAGAATTGGTTCATCATGTGGATTTATCCCTAGAGTCCATGGAGCAGGGAATAGCATCCAGGAGGTGTAATTGAATTATAATGTCAGCTCGCATTAAACACTTAGTGGTTGTACACATGTGATTTTGATGATTTTGGTCTAAGGTAAAGTTTTTAGAAGTTGTGTGGGAAAGCTCGAGATTTTTTCACATCGGTGTGTATGTGTGGGAGGATAATAAATCCTTGCAGGCCACCCACTTGTTACTAACCAACATGGAAGCATCCATCCTTAGCATTTTCTTTAGAGGCGCCAATGTCAACCATTATGAATTATCCCCTTTGGTATTGGTACAGACTAGCAAAGTTTGAGGTCATTGCCTATAATGAAAAGACCAAGGGCATTAATGCTAGAACTCTTCACATGCTACTAGATTTTACCATATTGGCAGTTGAGGCATCTTCGATTATTCTCGACATATTTGATTATTTTCAGCCTTTAGAAGATTCATGTCGCAAGAGGTCTTTTGAGGGGGAATCTATAGTCATTCCAACATGTAATTGCCAACTTCTTCTGATAACACTCAAGGATAAAGCATTGATTTCTTAACGATCAAAAGTGTATCAATATTCTTATTACAAGAATTGTTAGAAGGCTTTGTGAAGTATATGATTCAAAGTTCAAGAAGAGTTATAGTATACAGAAGTGATAAATCTTGATCTGTTAGGGAGATAAACCACTAGCTTAATCATATTCAAGGGATTGTACAAAAAGGATTAAAACAAATATGTTTGCACAAGTATGTTGACAGTTAGGCATATTTTTTCTTTCTAATTGCTTTCTCTTAACTAACTATCAAATTAAAAATGTTATCCTTAACAAGGATCTAAATCTTCATCCCTCTTTAGGTAAACAAGAAGGTTTTAGCTAGCTTAAAAAATTCATACACCAAAATGTGCCTTAACACCTTAGCTCTCTCACTCAAAGTGGGATGGGGTATTCTTTACGCGGCTTAGCAAGCATGGGCATCGATAATGTGAATTTGCATTTACAAAGGGTATTGTGTGTCCTTATTTATTATGTGTGCATTTGGACTAGGATGGACATTTGAAAGAGTGTCTTCATGGATAAAGGGTTCATAGATAAAAGGGTCTTTGACAAGCGCTCATAGGAGTTATATTAAGACTAAATAGATATTAATCCTACTTTCTCGATAGTGTGCATATGCATTTGTTCCTAGAACAAAAGTTTCAACCCTGAGGTTGGAAGGGTAACATCTCGCTCTTGCGAGCACATGTTATTGACTTATTCTTTGAGGACACTTGTATGCAAGTGATCCAGTTATAGTACATGGTTATTGTTTCGTTTATGGATTTTTATGATGATGTTGATGGATTATGATTTTATGTTATTGTGATATGTGTTTGACAGATGCTATTGATAAGTTGCCCTAAGTGTGCAGAACACTTGACGGATTGTGGATGCTAAGGGCATCAATGAACCTCCTTGGACTCCAGATTGAGTCAGGGAGTGGACTGTATTGGTTTGAGTATTTTATTTATGCATATGTGACATATGATTGTTTATAGTATGATTTTATAAATGGATCATTGACAATGTTTCGTTGATGGATGCAGGCCGATGAATGCTTGCAAATCTGACTCACATAAGAAGTAAAGGGGCCATGCACATAGACCATATATTTAGGGAGAGGTGTGACAGAGTCCATGTCACAGCCTACTAGCACTCTCGTCGTGGCTTGAATTGTAGGTTAATGATTACCTAGTTCGAGAGGCCCATGATGTCATGAGGGCAGACTGAGACAGTCTCTCACGAAGATTCTAAAGGGTGTGCAATAAGGAGGGGTCTGTATTCCTTAGAGGCCCTTAGTCTCTCACAAGGTCGGTCGGATGGAGTGTTGAATCCAAGGTTTGGACAACTACCAAAACCAGTCAAAAGGCGAGTGGCACCCTTGGAGCACAGAGTGCATCTTGAACGACACATCGCGGAAATAAAACTTGAGTCAAAGAATCTAGGTGGCCTAGAAAACCATGAGCAAATAATTAAACCTTGTAAAATCTTAAGCACTCCCAGATTAATTAATTAATTAATTAATTTAAGAATGAATTTAGTAATTGTAACCCCAAATGAAGTCTAAGTCTATTCAAAATTTAATCCTAAGTCTAAGTTTGGTGAGAATACGAAAACCAAATTATAAATTAAATAAAATAGGAAAGAGGTAAATCAATTTAAGAAATTAAGAAAGATTAATTAAACCTAAAGATTGATTTAATATACTTATGTGCAAAGGTAAATCAATTTAAGAAATTAAGAAAGATTAATTAAACCTAAATATTGATTTAATATACTTATGTGCAAGAAAATACCAAATTGAAATGTAAGATCAAAAAGGATTAAAGCATGAAAGAATATGTACACGCGTAGAAGGGAATCTAGAGTCTAACTACCACTAGTTTAACTAGGAAAAGACTCATATTTTAACTCAACTCAGATTTAGTAAGGCGTYGGTCATTAATTGGAAATAAGGAGAATAAAGAGACAACTAGGAGTGATTTAAGGAGTGCTTTTAGGATGGGTGAGGGAAATTGAAATGATTAAAATAAAATGTACATTTACTTGTGCAATTTGGGGAAAGGGTGACAAGTGTAAGGGGGAAATAATTCTAAATTATTTAAATTAAAAAGCGAATTAATTATGCAAGTGGGGATGTGTTATGGGGAAATAATATAAAACAAATAGCTGAGATGAGAAATGAATCACATTGGTTATGGGTTAAATTATGTTACAGAATTTTTGATTGGTTTTACTTGTAAGAGTTGGGATACCCAACTTGAGAGTGAGTGGTTGCTCTCCCTTGGGATACACATGTTAGATGCCACCTCATCGTTAGTCTTGCTCTTTCCTTTTTATTGTTTATTCTTTCAAAAGTAAACGTTGTTGTTTACTCCTTCCCGTGTTAGATCGTTGGGATGTCTCGATTTTAAAAATTCCGACTAATGTTAACCTTGTATATAAGGAACAACACTTATTTTCACTTATAGTTGATTTTTGAGTAGTAAATTAAGAATAATAAAAGGGGGATGAAGCCTGACTTATTACTACTTAAGGTAAACCTTATTGAATCTTTAATTTCATGGATATGAAGTTGGGATGAAGTTCTTATACCACGCTTGTTAACTTGATCCTTGAAATTTTAGTGGATTTGCAACAACTTTGAATTCTTGTTAAAGCTCATTATGATTTGTTTAATAGTTTTAAATGGATATGTGTTGAAGGGTAGTATTAAATGGTATGTATTGCTTAAAAGAAAATTTGTCCTTCTTATGATATTTTTAAAATGAAAATTCATTTTAACCTTGGTATCATTATATTATGTTTCCTTTTTAAAAGAATAATTGACCTCCCTAATACTCATAAAGGATAACTAAACTCTAACTTAAGGGCATAGAAATGAGATGGAGAAGTTGTTTTTGTAACTATTAAATGATACTCGTTATATAAGTTGTATCATTATATCAACCCCTGGTGGCTAAGTGGTAGCGGGTGTTTTAATTAATGCTCTTATCTTATTAGTCCCTGCCCTTTGGGTTGTGGGACTATAGTAATCGATTCTATGGATTTCTATTAATCGTGCACAAAGACCAATGCATTTTTGATGTTTTAGTCTAAAGTTTGGTTGAGTTAATAAATTTTTGCATTTGTATTTTCTTTTTTATCCAATGTTTTAGTTTTGAGGTCTTATTTGGCCTCAAAACAAGGCAAACTTAGGATAGATTTGGATAAATTTTAACAGTTTTCAAAAGATTTAAGGTGAAATGAACTAATGTTACCTATGGCTTGGCATTAGTTCTTAAAAATTAAATGTTTTTTGCTTGGTAGATGCTTTCTCCAAGGTTTATCCCATGTTTATGGAATATCCGGCCACTTGTTATTAAACTGCCACCTACACTTCCATCTGCATGTAAACTGCCACCTACACTTCCATCTGCATGCAAACATCGTTGTTGTCATTTCCAAGGACGCTCTTTTCTTCTCTACTATTTGTTATTTCGAGGGAGTCTCTTTCCTTCTCTACTATCATTTTTGAAGACTCTCTTTCCTTTCCCTCCCTCACAGAGGGTATGGCTCTTGTTGAATTCAGTCTCATAGATCCTATAGATGATTTCTTTCTTGGTGAAACATCTACAAAGAGGTAATGTAGTCAGACGGTGTTTTGCGAGCTCCTGCGATCTTCGAAATACCGATTACGACCGTTGTAATAGTTTATACCCTTTATGACAAAGGATGGGAAAGAAGCAAAGGGCAGACCGATAAAGACAAATGACCAAAGACCGGGAGGGACAAAGAAACTCTGTCTAAAGGAAGGAATCAGTATTCGTGGACAGCTTCCGACAAACCGATTTAATGGGCTTTAACTAAAGATAAATTGGTGTATAGAGAAATTCATGCACTCAAAACTACAAGAAGGGAAGTGGTAAATAAGCAACAAGGGATGAGCTAAACAAAGAATAAAGGGCATGCTCGAGGCTCAAAGGAAAGGGTTGGAGGATAGATATATTTGAAAAAACGATTAAGTGAAGTATCAGTATTCGTGGACGGCTTCCGAAAAACCGATTTAATGGGCTTTAACTAAAGATAAATGGGCGTATAGAGCAAGTCCTGCACTCAAAACTACAGGAAGGGAAGTGGTAAAGAAATAAATTAAGCTCTGTATATGTGGAATCTGGATATAATTTTTAATTTTATCTTCATATTTAACCAGAGATGTATGAAATCAAACTATATTGAAGAGAATCAGTAGGATTTCCACCATAGAAATGATTCATTCATAATGTGCAGACTCAAAGTCTTAAGTGTTATATATAACGAAATTTTCTCGAGCATGTATAACAAATACTAGGAACTCTCTATTGAAACATTATTGTTTTTTTTTACTTAAACCCTAACTAAAACTCGAATATGGGAACGACCAAGATGTCAATATGCTATCTTTAAGCAAATATTTTTGGGAACGACCAAGATGCCACTAGTTAATAGTTTAAACACGGGTTAACAAACCAACCTCTAGCGTAGAAATATTTTCTTGCTCTACTCTAGAGTGGATTTCTTAGCCCGCTTTGTGCTATTTAAATTATGGCTTATGTGTTGTGAACTGTTCATACGAATTCACCGTCGAGTTTCCAGATGTGAAGCAACTTTTCAACAAGGTTGAACACAATAATCCTCCATTACATTAAACAAGTGACGATGAAGGGTGGGACTATGAATCGAAGCAAATTTGCATTGTTGCCTCTGGCTAGTGTCCTTCACTAAGCTGAACCGACCCATTCGCTTTCTTATCTGCCTTATTCTATTGTGGCTTTTTCCTGCTAAAAGCTTGCGTACACTGCAAGGCCCATAACAATTAGTGTCCCTCCTTTATCCTTCTCAGTGAACCGGAATGGAGCGCTATACAGTCACTTCATGCAGTCTAGGATTAAGCAATAACAAGGGGACCTGCATTCTTGTCCAAGCGGCACTCCTCTCCCTCTCTCTCTAATTATCTAGCCCCTCTCTATCTCAACTTCTAGATAACACACCTGTCGATGTCAACTGAACCGAGTCATAGATATCACACACGCACGAGTCTCTTGAACCGAACAACCATCTGGGACACGAGCTGGATTCCTTCATTCATTCACCAATCAAGACAGTAGGCACGAGACATATCCCTGGTGGGAATCGAACCTAGGTGATGTGATGGATGCAAACTAAGTGGATTCAATGTAGGGGCAGCATGCATGCAAACAAGGTGGAAGCTCATGCACAACTCAAAATATTTATGTGTTAATATGAACATCGAAGCACGTAGGAGAAACCAGTTCAAAGCTTTTCTTCCTAATAGGGGTTTGTTATTAGCGAGGATCTCGATTATCTGACTTTCCTTCTCTTAACCGCCATGAACAAATGTGAATTAAACGGATTAGATTAGATTAGAATGATTAGTGAGATATGCCAATTCGTATTAGATTTTTCTATTAGCAGACTAACGGCTATAGTAGTTGTTGGCTACCATTCGTATTAGACGATAGCGAGATTGGATTAGCACAATTAGATGATGGCAATAAATATTAGATATTACTTTAAGGATTAAGGGTGTAAGTCAAAAGTCGTGATAAGTCCCACGATAAGTATGGCCACGATCATATTAGATATCGGATATGCCACGATAAGTTTATATATGCAACTATACTTTAGTTGGCTATCGTTCAGTTCATTCTGAGCGGCTTTCGAAATGGAACCATTGATCTTTCTTTTTAAAAGAATGGGGACATAAGATGATTCGCTAACAATGTGAAGCTAAGTAAGGCCTCTGAAGATCTTTAAGGAAAGTACTAAAGAAGTGTATGGCTAGTACTTCTTGCTCAGACCTTATGGCTATGACCTCATGGCTTTGTCCAGAGTCTGAGTGGATGCAAGCGGCTCGTCCAGACTCGAACGTCAAAGCTTGGAAATGAAGACAAACTATCACAGGCCACCACACATGTGCTAGACAGTTGGGGGGTCCTAGCTAAACAGAGAGGGATCTCTTATTAATGAATTGAAATCTTCTCATAATTTTACAAATACAAACAAATGGTATTATTTTTCAAAGACTACATAATAAATAAGGATGTTATTTTTCAAAAGCCATGTACAAGAGTTATCGTTTTTATAAATGTATATTAAAATTTAATATAATTAAAGATGTATATTTTAATTTAACATAATATTTAAATAATAATAATTAATAAATAAATATTCCAACCTTGCCTCTATATATAACAAATATAAACACTACATAAATTTCAAAAATAACCTCATTATCAAAAAACTAAAAGCTATGTATATGAACTTTATTACATATAACTTGTAGAACTATAATGTCTATCCACATGGCTTAATTCACCTGTTTTTAGAGTATCCTTTATTGTTTACCTATAATACCCCTTTCTGCCTTGGTTCTATTGCTTAATCTTATGTAATCAGAAATATGGATTACAAGCTTGATCCCATTACATAAATATGGTGATTTTACGTGCAGTGACCATACCAATCACGAAGCTTGAGTAGATATTCGTAACGCGTCTAGTCAACCCATAATACGTGTTAGTAATACTTATAGATATTTGTAACGCATCTAGTAATACTTATAACCAATTTTTATGCACTAATAAGAATCATAATCTTCAGCAGTTTCGGTTGTTTCTATGGAACAAACTTTTTTTATGAACATCTAAGCACATGTGAGAAACCAGTTCAAAAACCTATACAGAAACTACCTTTTGTTTCTATGGAACAAACTGTTTTTATGAACATCTAAGCACATGCAAGAAACTAGTTCAAAAACCTATACAGAAACTACCTTCTGAGGAGGGACTTGTTGCTAAGCAATTTCCCTTGTTCTCTTTACATGTTGGTAGGATGGGTAGATAATAGAGGTCTTGAGAAATTTTGTCGAATAGAAATATGATATTTATATTTAGATCTCCTCTCAAAACCAAAATTTTACCCATGTCTTATTGGGCCTTGTTATTTTATGTAATTTCCTCTTACTCTTTTGTGCTTAATTATTGTGGGAAGGTTATTAATTATAGTAGCTATATTATTGCATCATGAAGAATCAATGGTTAAAAGTGTACTTATGCTCTGGAGGTGGTTATAATTCCTTATGTATGATTCTCTTCCACTCCACTTGTACTTAGTATTCCTGAATGAATGACTAAGAATGAACAACTAATCAAGCAAATATGTTTTTGCATAGGAAGAAATAATGTTTAAGTATGGTAGATGAATCTAGTTTTTTTTTTTACTTGCATTGGGATATGGGATTTAGATACCTCCTTGTTCCTCAGAACAGTCGCTAGCCCTCAGACCTTAAGTGGTCAAAATCAATTAGATGAATCTTGGGCTTAAGCGTTGCTTATGTGTCATGGAGGTCCTAACCATGTAGGATAGGTTGGCCGAGTAGTTCTTTATTACTCAGTGATGTGGTTGATCATTTATTGTATTTGCTTCAGTTGATCGTGTTGTGCTAAATTGTGTCGCTCTTTATGTTTATGTGTGGATCATGCATCGTTGTTAATTATGTTAATGCATTGAATGGTCATTATTAAATTATGATGATGTGTATCTTGTGATGTTATTAATTATTTCATGACGATTTTAATTATCTAACGCATAGCGAAAAAAAACAAAAAAGCATTACCTTGTATACATCGTTGTTTGTTGTCGTAACGGTGGGTTGGTATAGGAAGGGGAAGGGGTGTTGCAATTAGTGGCTACAGAGATGTATATACAGTGATCTTATGCAAACAATTGTAGATTTGTATCTCACAAACATATGAGTTGTTCAACAGTGCATATTTGGATTGCAATAAGTAAGATTGCTTTTGGATTGCAATAAGTAAGATTGCTTTCAATCTCAGACACAACGTAGATTATGTTGATGAAGCAGCACCACCATCATCTATGGTTTAAGCATTAGATCTAGCAGCGTAAGTTGGTACAGTAAAGCAAGCAACAAAGTCAGGTGCAAATATGTGATGGAGCTTAATATTCTTACCTTAGTGATCAAGCTGAAGAGTCAGCCCTAGCTGGAAGCCTGCGGGGTCGTTCCATTGACCTGTACTTCATGCAGAACATTACCTCGGGATTTCCTAACCTAAAAACGGCCTGACCCTATATCCTGCCATCCGAGATTGATTGTGAAAGGTCAGAAGGAACAACTTAGAGGAAAATGGGCTCAAGGGATCAAAGGTGAGTGGAAGTGAAGCTTCAACAATTGTTGGTAAATGCAATCTGCTTAAATGCATGCAGGTCACCATGGGATGAGGTATTTGTCGCTTTCAATCTTCTTATATGCATGTTGGTCTCCATAAGACGAGGCATCTGCTACAGTTGCCATAGATTGTAGTGTTTCTTGACTGCAGTGCAATTTCAGTGAACATGCATCGTCACTAAAAGAGTCTGTCAAGGTGGAGGCATCAATTGAAGTGAAAAGAGCACAGTCTGCTCCTTCAAGGAGGCATCATCTACAGACTGTGTAGAATGAAAAGCCTAACCTACAAACCGACGAATCATGTGATTTATATAATTTTGATTTATAAATTAATTTTTAACTCTGACAAATAGATTTCAAAAAATTGCACACACCAAGGGATTAATATTATATCACAATGATTTAAGCCAACGAAAAATTCATTCCAACCAATTATAAAAATAAAGAAATGTATTGTATTTTTGAGAAAATTCAAATAATAAATATATGTAAGAAAACTTAAGATATAATTTACAAATTTAATAAGTTTTTAACATGACTGATTACTATAGTACCTGCTTTGACGGTTACTAAAAACTCCTCCATCTATTGTAGTTCTCTTGATTAATTACTTGTAGTTATCTTGATTAACCAAAAAAGTGTTTGGCCCGCAGGGGTGTAGATCGATTGGCAAGTGTCGTGTAAATGGAAGGAAATATGTAAAGGAGGTCTAAAGATCGATTCTCACCCTGATTTACTTGTGCTCCATGCTTGTGGGTTGTGTGGCACACCTATAGGTTATAGTGGTAGCAGACGGGTATCGACCCCGTGTCACGTGAATACGAGAACCGTGATTTGTCGATTCCGCCAGTAAAAAAAAAAAAAAAATAGAAAAGTGTCTGAAAGAGAATGGGTGGAAAGGAAAGTCTCCACCATATTTTCAAGTACACAACCAAATGTTTTAGAATCCAAAAAATGTCCCCACCATACTTTCAAGTACACAACCAAATATTTTAGAATCCAAAAGTAACTAGGTTATTTACTTATTTCCATTAAGTCAAAAATGTAATTGCAATCTTCACTTAGATAAAGGGTTAAAAAATGAATGTCAAATTTGTGTCTTCACTGGTAGGTGAATAATTAATTATGATCTCATGTCACTCAAGTTGATCATAGTATTTCAACTTAAGCAAAGATTTACAAGAAATGAATATCAACTCGTACTCTAAGTTGGTAGTGGTGAAATCATCAATGGTCTCTATCATATAGATACTAATTTTAAGTTTCTTGCAGACATAAAATATATGTTGTATGAACATAATAGTTCTAGGCGAATCTCCATTGTAAGTTTTGATTTGGTTGAATATTATTTAGAGTTTTATTTGAATATTATTTAGTGACTCCAAATTTGTGTTAAGACAAAGTTTCTCCTAGAGCTCTGGTAAAAGTTACCACTCCACCTATGGAGGTGGGAAATGCAAACACAAACAAACAAAACATGATTAATATGATAAACCATTCAATATCAAATTCCTTATTATTGGAGCAATATATATTCTTGTTATATTTAGGTTTATTAACAATGATGATGATTAACATCTATCGGGACTAGAATTGGTGTATCAAACCTTAAGAAAGGAAAGAGATTAATTAGATTTCTTTAGAATTTTGTTTTTGTGCTAAAAACTCATTAAGAGAAGCATTCTAAGATCACCATAGTTTTGAGGACTTACAAAGTTAGGAACGTCAATATTGTGACAAATGTTTTGAAATTGAGATATAATTTGGGTATATGAAAGGCAATCTAAGAGAAATTACTTTTCATCTTCAACCCTCTTAGAGTCACAAAGATGACATATTATTTCATCCCATAATGTTCTAGGAATTGTCCAATGTCTAGTTTCACTATGCAACTCATGAGAGTTTGTTATTATTCTAACAATGTTGATTTTCTTCTTTACGCTAGTCAAAACCAAGAGATACTTTTGATCTTCTAGATTAGGGTTGACCACCTCCTTGTAGTATCTTTATTTTATTTTATCCCTTGGTTCTTTATCGTACCACTAATTCTCCTTAAATTTAGATGCAATAATATTTTTAATATTATCGGCATTTTATAGAATGACTTCTTCATTTATTCCCCGGTGATTTAGCCAAGACTTGGCATCTTTATGCCATCGCCCCTCGAGTCGTTGGTGGTTTTTGCTAGAGTTTAAATCAATTTTGGGGAGCCTCTTTTCATCCATGTTATTTATCTCGTTCTTGTATATTAAATACATAATCATAGTCATGCTCTCAATGAGGGAAGGGCTTGCTTCTATGAGGAGGATATGATAGGGTGTAGTTCCTTTAATTTTGAGATTATAAGATATGAAATTATTTTGGATCTACTCTATATTTCTCTAGGATTCTCTCGATATACTGCATCCCCGAACTTCACATCCATATAAGATAATAGTAGTAACGAGAGTTTCAAAGAGGAGTTTTTTTTTACCTCATATCCAAACATTTGTTGGATTACTAAGAGGGGGGGGTGAATCAGTAATAGAGCAATTTAATCCTTTTTAACCATAAAATGCAAGTGTTATATCAATGTAGAATTATCATGCAATAGTTGCAGAGTAAATAAACATTGAAAAAATGAGCAATCGTACACATACACAGTACACCAGTGTTTTTACGTGTAAACCCAAAGCGGGAGAAAACCACGAAATTCTTTTTATTATATGTCTTTAAGAATTACATTCATTGGAAGCACCAACTTCCTTTTTTTTCAGCTGCAACTGGAAGGATACTCCAACCCCCTAGTTTCTCAGGCTAGAACCTAAGGGAAGCTCCAAGTCCCCAATTCTCTGGCTACAAACCCCCTATGTTCTCCGACTACAATCGAAAGGTGGATACAACTACTTGTCATTTCCCCGTCCAACCACCCTAACTTAGAAGTAGAATGATGGAGCCACTATCACACTATCACTGTGAGATATACCGCTATAACAATCGGTACCATTGACCTGCATCCAACCAACCTGTACGAAACAACCTGTAATCAACATGTACCATAAATAAGTGCATCAACCATGCACCAACATGTACCTCAACACCTGTACCATCAACAAGTGCATCAACCATGCACCAAATATGTACCAATCATGCATCAAATACACATAAACTATGACTCATCAAGATGTACCAACATCATCAACTAT
>JASDQU011400282.1:65203-78090 GCA_032191745.1 Picea mariana | reverse complement strand
CATTGGACTTCTGTAGAATATCCTAAACCTATTGGCGGATGTGTTGGATTCGCTCAATGAACCGGGTGGCTTTGTCAGCTTCAGTTGGAGCAGGAGATGAGTTGGTCGAGGTGACCGCAAGGGGAAGTGCAGCATATATGGGACCCAATGGTTGGAATCCCAACCCCACCTAAAAGGGGTTGTGGTCGGTTGAGATATATATAGGGATCGGTTGTAGCTATGTTGGACATAGGGAAGGCTCTCATCCCATGTGTGAGGTTTCTTGGAATTATACATGTGAAGGATATGCACAATCATTCGATTTACGACCTCGGTTTTTCCATCTGTCTAGGGGTGGAAGGTCATGGATTTGGTGAGCTTGGTGCTCAGAAGTGACCAGAGGATTGACCAGAATGTGATGAGAAATCGACTGTCCCGATATGAGACAATGGTTTGTGGAATTCCAAAATGTACCTAGACTCATTCAAATAAGAGTTTGTCAGTGGCCTCTGTTGTGATGCTCTTCTTGCAGGAAACCAGAATCGCCATCTTAGAAAAGCGATCAACAACCAAAAAAACACAGTCATTTCCCCTCTTGGTGGACGGGAAGCCCGACATGTAGTCCATTGAGATGGATTCCCATGGCCTATCAGGAGTAGGAAGAGGGGTGTGCAGGCCTTGTTTCTTAGTCATTGGTTTGGAAATAGCGTAGGCAGTGCAGGACCTGATATACTTGTTGACCTCCTATCGAAGTTTTGTCCAGTAGAAATGTTTATGTTGCATCGCCACTGTCTTTTTGACGCCAAAGTGTCCTTCCACCCGACTATATTGGGCTTCTCAGATCAGCTTCACTCACTCACTTGATGGAACACAGATATGGCCCAGACAACACAGCAACCCATCTTGAAGATGGAATTTATCGACAACTGTGTTTGCACCCAACATTTGGTAGGTGGTGGTGAAATCTGGGTCTATCTCATAGAGTTAGGTTCATCCAGAGGTCTCATGGTCACAAGAGTCTAGCACCATGTTGAGTGCAGGGTGTGCAAAACCTACTAAATATGTTGCAAGTGTTCGGCCCAAATCTTGTTGTAAATGAGAATGTCATCTAGATACACCACTACAAAAGTATTGGTGAATGGTCGCAGGATATCATCCATCATCCTCATGAAATTGGTTGGAGCATTTGTCAAACCAAAGGGCATGGCCAACCATTCAAAAAGGCCTTCTTTTGACTTGAAGGTAGTCTTCAATACATCTATTTGTTCTATCGGGACCTGGTGGTAGCCAGACTTCATATCAATCTTACTGAAGTATTTTTCCCCCGTGAGTTGATCAAGGAGGTCATCGATTCGGGGAATCGGGTACCGGTTTCTGACTATTATTTTATTCAGAGCTCAGTAATCAATGAAGAGTCGTCAGGTTCCATCTTTCTTCTGTACCAGCACGATTGGGCTCTCGCAAAGTGATGAGATGGGATGGATGTGCCCCCTGTGGAGCAGTTCTAGAATCTGTTGCTTGATCTCCTCATTCTCTAACAGAGAGCGATGATAGACTGGCCCATTGGGCAGCGATGCGTCTGGGATCAGATCAATGGGGTGCTTGACCTGGTAGTTCAGAGGTACCCCGGTAGGTGAGGAGAAGATATCTGATTATTATTCCATGACCTTATCTACTTGCTTATGTTGTGTGGAGAGGTCAGCCGCAAAGACCCTAGATCTAGCTGTGATCTTTTGCTCATTCTGAGAGCGAATCACGAAGAAGACAAATTTCTCCGTCTGAGAGATGACCTTCCTGCATTTCTTAGTAGAGATCAAGGAAATAGCACTAGGTGGGACTGCCTCGGGTACCCTGTATAATTTCCTGTTCAAAGTAATAATAACACTACGAGGCATAGACTCATATATAGCATGATGTTTCCATAAATAAGGTTGGCCCAAAAGAACATCACAAACTTTGAGAGGAGAAACATCACACAATACCTCGTCTTTGAAGGTCTTGATGTTGTATGACAGTCGGCACTGTTTCCTGATGCGGAGATCGCTTCCTTGGCAGAGCCATCTAATGGTGTAGGGTTGTGGGTGCGGTGTTGTTGGCAGGGCCAGTCGCTTGACGACCTCTATTGAGATGAGGTTCTTCTGGCTATCGCTATCAATGATGAAGTGTAGAAAGGTGCCTTTTACCCACATCTGTGAATGGAAGAGGCACTCTCCTTCTTCTGGCTCGTTTGGTTCACCAGGATGGATCTTGGTTGTAGCAACGGTGACACTGGGTTCTGCATCAATGATTAGTCTTCCCCTTTCTAGTTTTGTCTCAAATTCAGACCCCGCATATGATTAAGAGGCTTTCACTTTGACCATCAACGACTGATTTGAGCGGCAGTCAGCAGTGTTATGCCAAGGGCTCATATGGAATTCACACCACTTCCCGGTATCTTTCTTTGTCTTTCTGGTGTCCTTCTTTACTTGCGGCTTGGACTGGTTGTCCTGATACTGTCCATCTTTGCTCTGTTCTTTGTTCTATGGGTTGGGGCCACCCTTTCCTGGATTTTTTTGTGAGGGGTTCCTCGACCCAAATTGTCGCGTCTTTTGTTTGAGCTTCTGCTCGATTTTGACGGCATATCAGTAGGTCGCGCCCAAGGATGAGATGTCCAGAAATTCCATTTCGGTCTGGATGTATCTATGCAGAGCACCATGATACTTGAGCATTAGATGTCTCTCTGAATATTTGATACCCAGCTTGGTGCGCAAGGTATGGAAGATATTTGTGAAATCTGGCACTGGTTGGTCTCTTTCTTGCCGCAGTGTGGTCCATTTGGTATACAAGTCGTCATAACTTCTGACAGNAGGATTCCCAGGTAGTCGTGACTGTAAATAATGAGGATTCCTCTGTTTCCTTTTGCTCACAAAAATTTTCCCACCAATCTTTGACATGGGGAACGGCTTTGAAGAGTGCAAAAGTAATATTTTCTCTATTCGAAAAGTTATGGACAGAAAAATACCCTTCTAGTATATTCAACTTGTACTCTACAACATATGTGTCTATCTGACCTTCAAATATAGGAATATCGAACTTTATTTGTACCTTGAAGGGAGATGTGCCTCAGCTCGAAGAAGATGTGTCGCATGTTGGTAGCCACCGAAGGATTTACGTGAAACTATCCATCATCTCGTTCCTCTGTTGCGTGAGGGATTCCTCAAGAAACATTTTGAAAGGATCTCATGTCCCATCATCTTTGTTTTCTATTTCCATGAGAGGTCGCTTGGGCATGCGAGAGATTTTGTCCTCAAGAGAAACAAGCTCGAGACCCAACTCTTTGTACTCCAACCTCGTTGGGGACATGCATTAAAACGATAAGGAGCAGGCCACTCTGATACCACTGATCCGGATTTTATGAGCAGAACGAAATGACTACAGATTATTAACAGGTGCTTAACACAAAATAACATAGATACAATAAAACTAGTTTTTTATTCAATAAGGAAATAAGCTAAAACTGTAAAATGCAGCAGAAAACAAGCTTGTTGGAATGGTGGCAACTTATCTCTGAGAAGAGATGTGACGGTTGCGCTCATTCGCAAGAAGATGGTTACAATGAGGCTCTGAAGGCCTTTTTACAATAAACAGGAATGTCAAAAACCCTAGACATTCAAAAACCTAACCCTAGGAGATGAAGTGCCAAAAGTCATGTGGGCCCCGTTTGGGTAAGTCAGTACATCAACTTCCTGGGGTCGTAACTTTTGCATACAATCTTCGTTTGATGTGCTCAATACCTTGTTAGAAAGATATATACGAGGAATACAACCTTTGCGTGATCAACATCGAAGTAACTTATATGTTGCTCCCCATTTTCCCAAAAAATGTCATTTAGGGCCTCAAAATGGCTCTGGAAGTTTCAGGACCCGAAAAACTGCCAAAAATAGTAAATTGCCAAAATTGCCAAAAAATTGTTTTGAGCTAGTTGGAAAAGGTGGGTGGCCACCGATATCCACCTGGATCAATTTTCTTATTGGAGGTTTCTATGAAAGCCTTCAAATATTGTTGCAGATCACACCATCACCTCCTTCTTATGAATTGTTGTATAATTGGTGGCAGCATTGATTAGGCATCTTGATTTAGTCGGGTCTACCTATATTCCTGACGGTCAAGCATGTATTTTGTTAATATATTAGTAGTATGGTATAGGAACTTGAGAATCTTTGATTCTCAAGTTAGCTAATTTAATACTTTTTTTTGTGTTTGTTATTCCATTGCTTAATAGATTAAGACAAGTTTATGTACAGAAAGGGATGGCACCTGTAAGATAAGCTAGCAAATTCTTGATGAAAACAAACCTCTAAATTACTGAGAATCTATTTTGATAATACAAGGAGTGCTAGTTGATCTGTTTTCATATGTCTCCATGAAAAGTCGTGAGTTGATTGGTCCTATTTAGCTATGTTGTAGCTTAGTTATAGACTATGTTCTAAGGAGGTAGGGCCCACTCAATAGAATAGGTGTGTTATTGTTCCATCATTTCATTGATATGTTATCAAAGTTGTTATTTTTTGTTGTATGTTTATTCTTGGGATTCAAGTAGGATCATGCAGTTATCAGTTTAACTTAAGATCATGTTAATGAATCTTCTATTATAGCTTGAGTTATTTGATAGAAGTAGATTGTTATTTAATTTATGTAAGTGTGTCTCCATTCTGCAATTGGCTTTATTTTGCATGTGTGGACTGGTTTTTTAGTTGTTTCACAATGTGACTACAATTTATGTTCCTATATTAGTGATGTAATTTCTTTATATAAGATCATTATAGAAACCATATACAAGGAGACTTAAGATTTGCACATACATTGCAAGGCATCTTGTAAGAATTATGTTCCTTGGGTTGATAATTAAATGATCAATTTCTTTAACCATCTATTTTGCAATAAGTAGGATGATTAAAATAACTGTCATTTTTGGTGTTGTTTCCAGGGGGATACCAAAGGCATAGTGCATTCTTTATAGTGGTTTATGAAAAACACTTGGTAAGTGGATCAACAAGAATAATTGTCAACATCCTCTCCGTTGGATCTCACACATAGTGTTATGCATTTAATTTAGGCCAAAATGGGATGCATGAATCAATCTAGAGACTCAAGAGGAATATTGTGTGGCCCAATAAGAGACATTCAAACTAACCATATTGTAGGAAAATTGGTAGCAAGGGATATATCAAGAACAAAATCTAGTTCTCATTCATGTCATAAGAAGAAAATTGAACTTAGTTCTATAGCAAAATCTACCAAATTTGGGTCTACCTCATTGGTAGAAAAAATTATTCCTTCTACAATAGAACCTATGTAGACAAACAAATTGGTCAGTAAGTAGAATTACAGTCTCAAAAGAATCCAATCCAAGAACCTAAATTCTTGAAGGAATCTCTCTCCTCTAAGGAATCAATACGATAAGAAGGACCAAATCTCTAAAATCCTCATTACATTGAAAGTACGACAAAAGAATAAGGAAAGGGTTCAAACCATTAGGAGACTATTACCTATGAGTTATCAATCTAGGAACCTACATGATTGGGGAAAATGAAAAATATTCCTCCTTCAGCTCTATCTAAATTCAATGGTATTGCGAGTGAATATCAAAATACATTACTTTTTTAGTTTGATTTTCTCTACATAAGTCATGATTACCACTCAAATGCCCAGAAATTGAAATTATTCCCATCCACACTCAAATGCAACACTTCATTGGTTTATGGGACTTGGAGGGAACAACGTTCAAACATGGGACAAAAGGCAGCAAAAATTCTTGAAGAAGTACTAGGATTATTGTAAAGCATGAGGTGCAAGAGAAGACATATTTAAAATGACTGAGAAGGAAAATTAAAATTTGGAAGACTAAGTAGAGTGGTTCTAGCTTGACTTACAAAGGTCTAAACAAAGTAGGTAGGATGACAAAACTTTGAAAATCATTCCCTTGAGAGGAATTCAAGATGACTTTACTGATGTAATTAATTTAATGGGACCTGGTGATGTTGTTTATCTAAGTTACGATGAAATTTGTGAGTTGTGAGAATGATGCTCTAGAGGTATGTTGATCCATTTACATATCATAACCTTCCATTTTATGCTAAGACATACCATGCAGATGAAACCTCTTTTCATCCAAATCCATAGTCCTCTACATCCTATATAAGTCTCATAGTTCCATATTACTTCTTGGAAGAAATCATATGTTTTCAACACTTAGTCATTTTTATGATTTACGCCATGTACAGATTCCTTCCCATGTGGAGATTCCTCCCATCGGGTCTTTTCTCCATGCTCCGCATATTTATCGTTCCACATGAGTTGACACTTAGATTATTTTCTACTTTTCCTCATGCAGAGAAGTCAATAGATACCTCTTCCTCCACACTTCCACAATCCCCATTTTGCCCCAACACTAAGCCATTTTTCTAACATCCCACACTCATATCATCTACAATATTCCATACTTGGTCATTTTTTTCAACTTCTGCCACCTCCACCTTATCCTATTTCTTCGCATCACCTTTTCTCTGCATTACTTGTACTTATCTTCATATCTACTGTAGTGTCCTATACTTAGCAAATTTCAAGTCACATCTCACGTGGAAAACTTTACATCAAGCCATTTCTCTACATGACTCTAACTCTGCAAGACTTGTCGCTCCATCCATACACCATGAGTCCCATACTTAATGCATTTTCTCACTGGACAACAATTCATCATTTTCAAGGAAATTATAGTTCATTAATAAGGTTCTAACTCTCAGGTAAAAAGATGGTTGTCAACACTAAAGGAGGATTAATTATCCTGATTTCCCATAGAGCACTTTCTAATCAAGGATAATTTCTATTTATGGTTTGCATGTGTTCCTAAAGAAATTGTACATACCGAAAGGATATCTCATTAAGGATTATTTATGAATTTAACCTTTAAACAATTTAAGCTTTATAACCCATATTGATAACATTCACGTATATCAAAGCATATTGAAAGAAGTGGGAAATATGGCAGCTAAAAGAAGAAAGGAACCATTATGTGCAGACACCGTCAACTCTCTTGCTCGTCAAAACAAAATTATACATTGGTCGATTGCATATCAGTGGTATTCAAGCCTCTCTCTTAAACAAAATTTTGCTTGTAATATTTGGACAACTAGTTTGGTAAAGGTCGGTTGCATTCCTAAAGATTTTGACTTCAAAGAAATAGTTTTTCTGTGTGCAAGTAAATTCAACTCAAAGTGCAGGTTGATTCTAGTTCTTGTAGAAGGAAAGAACCCTATTCTTCTGACTCTAAACATATTCAAAAGAATGCTTTGATTTCCTACCCTGAACAAAGTCCTCCAACTTTCGGAAGACGATTCCTTTTTAGATTCACAGGGTGATGGTGCGAATTTGTTAAAGGATTTCTTTGCATTATCTACTACAATGCCAGCTAATACTACTCAAGTTGATATTAACCTACTATTTGAACCATATCATGGTTTCTCTTGGATTTTCTAACGACTAATGGGATGAGGATCCACATCCCATATTCCAAGGTATGTCTTATATGTGTTATGTTTCTCCTTTTAAAAGGAAGTAATATTTGGCTCGATCTTCACACAGCACAATGACTACATACTTCTTGACTTCATGTCTAATCCTTTTGACATAATCTTTGGTGGATGTATTCGCTCTGACAAGATTCACCAAGTAATTTTGTAAGCTATCCTAATCCAACCATTGAATTTTTTGTATCTTCCTTGTTAGTATATATAAGTTTAATTACATCTTTCATCTTTATTTCATTGGGGCCTGCATCTTCAAAACACACCCCATCCCAAATATTTCCAACACTTCATCTCAAGATTTCCATATTCTAATGCAAGATTTAGTGCCTATTTCTCCACCTTCCTTGACTTCATAAAAGATGTCTTTATATGAATCAAATAAAATTTGATTTTTTTTCTTCTGTTTTATATCATATTTGGGAAAATCTTCTATAGCTTGGGGATGTCTTTCCTACCAATATGCTACCTTGTCAAAATCACTTGGGCTTCATTGTATTTGTTCCTCTACTTGTTTACCTAATCTCACAGATCTATGAGGTCATCACAATGCCTTTGAACTTCCCCTAGTGTTCTGAAAACGTGTGTTTGTGTTTCCCTAGCTCTTCATTCACCTCCAATGCCTTGTTTCTCAATATTGTCATGGTATTTACCTCCTAGTTATTCTTTTCAACAGTAATCCTCAGTTGTTGTCATTGATTTTCCAATTCACAAATGTTCGATCTCTGTCTACTGGTGATATATACTTGCTCCCAGTGTTCCCTTTTACACTGTCATGTCTCCTATGCATGGTTGGCTCTGAGTTCATCAAGTTCAGCATTGTGTAACTTTTCTTTGTCTTTTATTTCTTGGGAAAAATGTGCACCTATTGGTTGCTCTTGTTGCTTTAGTTGATATTCTAATGAATATATCATCATCTCGATTTCATCTAGGGAGGCACATAAGTCCTCCATCGTGCTAAAGTTTTCCCCTGCAAATGCATGTAGGGTCAAAGTTGTCTCTCTACCATTTTCTTTTGGATCATTTCCCATTGGCCAAGTACTTGATATCTCCCTTGTTTCCATCACTATTGGTGCTTCCATAAGCCTATGACCTTTCTTTTCTCTTATATTCATCAATATGATAGAAATATAAATACAATGATGTTGACGATTGGATTTGTATTCCCATACATCTCTTCGACTCCTGAAATATGTTATAATAGCTTGACTCTTCATATTCCATCAAGTTTGTAACCCTAACGTATTGTGTTTCCAACATTCCCCCTTTAATCCAAAGGGGTCTATATGAGTCCAAGGTGAGAGATGATAACTAAAAGTGGGCAGCAGAAGTATGGAAGTGTGCAGTTATCGATGGATGAATGTGCTCTCTGAATCTGGTGGTTTTGGGATGACCACAAACCAAATGGCTAGCAAAATTCGATGTCTTCTACTAAATGGTGATGGTGGTTTAAGGAAGACCACAAACCAACCTGGTGGTTTAAGGGTGACTAGAAACTCTGGAACCCTGATCTAGGCTCAATGGTTCCGAGAACATTTCCTAAGTTAGCTAGAAGTTGAAGATGGTGATGTTGATCCATACCAATAGCTAGCACAGGAGAAACTCATTGAGCCATCTCCAAATTCAAGTAAAGATAAAGTTCAACTTCCTCTTTCCAAGAAGATCCTCAAACCTTGGGAAGAAATCAAATAGAACAAGCATAGAACTGGTATTGGATATGAAAAGGATATCAGTTGCGTGTTTGTTTTGAATTCTTCCCAAGGTCTAATGATTTGCATGGAAAGAGGAAGTTGAAATTTATCTTTAATTGAATCTGGATATGGCTCATTGAGTTTCTCATGCACTAGTTGTTGGTCTAGATCAACATCATCATCTTCATCGTCTTCCAAAATAGGATTCTGAACAAGGATCGGTTCAAAATGTTGTCGAAGATTCTTTAGCTCAAATGCATTGTGGAGAAGACAAGTATGAGTTTGCAGTAGTGTTGCTTTGGCTTGCGTAACTTGCAAGCATGTCACGATAGACTGCAAAGTGGTTTTGTCAATGGTGACTATATTGACCATTTTAAAGACATGTTTAGAGGTCATGGGGTTTCTTGCAACTCCACCCTAACTTTACAATGCAAACTCAACAAATGAAGGGTCTCGGCTGCTACCAAACATGCACCAGTTTACAATGTAATTTTAACTTGGTTTCAAAAAGCGTACAAGTAAACTTACAACGCTTCAAGTGTGTTGTCACTGCTATTGAGTTTTCGAATGAATGGAGAGCTTGGATATAGATCTAGAACATATATCTTTACCATAAACATCAGGAGCATTTTTAAATTTCCATGCTTGCAGCCTTTGCTCAACAACATTGAAACATATACACATCTACCAGCAACTAGAACTCAAAACATGTGCTCCATAATAGGCATGTCATCTTTACGAGTGGTGAAGATTACAATTTACAATTTAGTAAGAATTGCAAAACTCACTTAAGAAAACCCTTCGAGGACCCTAAATGTTATTATAGGTGGAGGAAAACCATAGCCACATTTCAAAATATACATCATTGATACCTCACACCTAACAACAACACAACAATTCCAATAGTCACAAAAGGTTCTTCCTATTCACCTATTTTTTACACAAGTATGATTAAATTGATAATATTCGTCTATTTTTTACATAAATATGATTAAATTGATAGTATTCGTCAAAATTTTACAAGTTTTAATAGTAAATTATATGTTTATTTAGTGAATATTCATCTTCATATCTATATGGATGATTTTTCAAACCAAAATAGTCGCCTAGAATACTATACATAGGTATAGTATTTGAATCCTTAAAAAATGTCCTAAACTAAGGCTAGGTGGGGGCACAATGTGTAAGAGGAGGAGTTAAGTGGAAGCTTAGAGTTGCATGTGAGAGATTGATGGGAGCTTGGGGAGTGGGGGGCTTTGAATGCACCTCCCCTTTCATTAATATGAATTGACAAAAGACAGTGGGGTGGGCTTGATATGAATTAGTGGGGTGGGCTTGAAATGAATTGTCCCTCCCATCAAACATAAAATTCAACATACATTCTTTTATAGGACAAAATTTAGTGACATGGAGGCCTCCTCCAACCCAAATTTTTGCAACAATTCTTATGTCAACATATCTCTTTTATTTTCCATTTTGTCCACTTCTATATTATTTTTCTTATGTCAACATATCTCCTTTATTTTCCATTTTTTCCACTTCTATATTGTTTTCCTAGTACAGATGGAAGAAGTGAGCTTGATCAAAATATTGTGATATGATTTTTTTATTGAAGAAGGAAATTGGCTAGGATGGGGGAGGCATTTTTTCTCTTTTGTTCTCATTGTATTGATGATCAGAAAGGAATCTCCAATAACTATAACTGTGTTTTTCATGAGATAAGTGATAGGGTTTAAGGCTTAATAAACTACCAATGCTTCCTCTTTTTATTAATGGCTTCCCCAATGCCTAACTCATATTTGATTGCTTGGTATCCTGCAAGAAAATATATCACTCCACTTGCACCTCTTACCTCAATAATCTCATATAATCTATATTAATCATCTAATTTATGTTTTCCATGAAATAAATGACAAGGTTTTAGGCTTAATAAACTACCAATACTTCCTCTTGTTATTATTGGCTTCCCCATTGCCCCACTTGTATTTCGTATTTAATTGTTTGGTATCCTCCAAAAAAAAAAAATAGATCACTCCACTTGCACCTCCTACCCCAATAATCTCATATACTTTTAATAATCCCCTAATCCTTTCGAAAATTTCCATGATCATCAACTCCCTATCTTGATAGAGAAATCAGAGTTGTTAATGTTATGATACATGGAAAAAGAAATATGTTAAATCATGTCTGCCACTACCTTATATTCCACCTTTATATACTTATGTTATTAAAGGGTTGTATTGAAAACACCAAAGCTTTGAATGAGTTACATAGTCCACCTTTACCTACTCATTGTTATTACGCAATCACTAAAAACGTGTTGGAAATTTCGCAATCAATATAATTTAAAATAAGTAAATCTAATTTAAGTGTTTTTTAAAATGATGGTTTTTATATTAAAATATAAAGTGATCTAAAATATTTTTTAAATAATCGGTTTTTATATTAAGAATTATAAAAATCATATAATTTGAAATAAGTTAATATAATTTGAAATAAGTGAATCTAATTTAAGTGTTTTTTAAAATGATGGTTTTTACTTAAAAATATAAAGTAATATAAAATACTTTTAAATAATCGTTTTTATATTAAGAATTATTAAAAAAAATCATTATATTGTAAGAGTGAAAGGACTTTCGATTAACAAAAATAAGTGTATTGTCAACAAAGAGGTCAATTTAAATATAAAGTGTATTGTCATAAATGGAAATTTGATAAGATAGTTTTATAGGCTTTTTATTAGTTTGAATACTAAATTACGAAGATATGACTTTTTATTGTAGGATTTGTTAATACTAAGTTATTCATTTGATAAGATAGTTTTAGAGTTTTTTTATTAGTTTAAATATTAAATTATGAAGATATGACTTTTTATTATATGATTGGTTAATACTAGGTTATTTATAGAAATAATGTTAATACACTTTGATTTAAATTAGAAGAAATAAATATTGAGAATATTGGTAATGGAAAAGTGTTTAGAGATATTTTCAAAATATCATGTAAATTGATGGAGAGATTAATATTTTAGGTTCCAATTTATTTTTGGAGGAGTGTCATGTGTAAATTGATCGGAGATTAATATTTTAGGTTTAGTTTTCAATTTATTTTTGGAGGAGTGTGATGTGGATATGGCGTTAGTGCCTTTTCCTTTTAATAATATTATCAAAATTGAAAACATCTTTAATGAGGTGGGTGGATAACATTAGTTAGATAATGTGGATTTAAAAAAATATATATGTTTTCATTTTGTTCAAATAGATGATGTATGTAGTAAATAAGGTAAATAGCAGCAATGTTGCAAGTATTTGTCTAAGGTAATTAAATTAAATAAATATGAGACATTGTTGGATCTACATCTTTCAGTGGTTAATTTTGTATAATCAGAGTGCCTTGAAGATTTTTCAACGGGTTGAATCCATTTTTGCATTCAAAAATGCAATTTAAACAATAAAAAAATGTGATTTCGTGTAGATTTAGGTCGTCGTATTTCGGCAAAAAAGACCAAAACATAGAATAATAGGAAACACCCTTGTGGAATTAGTATGTCCTCATAGATAAACGAAGATCTTTTATGTGCTCATTATCATAAGTTTTTTCAATTTCCCCTTAGCTTTCATATTTCTTAACCAAATTAAGAAAATAATATCTTCAA
>JASDQU011400282.1:0-29478 GCA_032191745.1 Picea mariana | reverse complement strand
ATTGCATGTTGCTAAACTGGGTGCAACTATAAGTAACATGTTTTACTGAATTTAATATTTTATGCTGAATTCAAATTTTATGAATGATGTGGAACTAGAATAGGAAAAAAATATTTATGTTGATGTAAAATCTATGAATTAAGAAGTACAATACTTTCCAAGTGCTGTTTTAATGACAATTATGTGAAAGAGGTTTTAGCCAATAAACAGGTCTTACTTGAAGGATCTTTGTTACTTTGTGTATATCTTTGTTATTTATAATAAAATAATATATATAAATATATTTTCCTATATAGGAATGAAGTCAAATAATATATATAAATGTATTTTCCTATATAGGAATGAAGTCGCAATGCCTTGTTCAAAGCTATAAATGTAGAAATCAATTAAAATATATGGTTTCTGATCACGACATGGAAAAGCAAGGGACCGTTTCAGGAGAGAATAAGGAGTCATTGATATAATAATCGATGTGAATGCCCGCATGTGTTATTGATGTTTGATTTGGTGATTTGGAGGATATTGGAAATGAACTAATGAAGACTTCCACGACAATCATTTAATATCCATGTCTTAGATATACAACGAGCTTTGATTGTTTACTTAATTGTAAAGGTAAAGAACATATTTCACATAGATATACAACGAGCTTTGATTGTTTACTTAATTGTAAAGGTAAAAAATTCTCTTTACAAATCCCCACAAAATGTCCAATATATAGACTACTATATTTTACCCATGGAAAATGAAAATTGTTTTTGGGAAAACCCAACATGTGCTTTGTCATGTTCCATAAATAACACTTAAGGTAAATTTTATTGAAGTACAATGTGTTCTCCTAAACTAGAGAGGAATTTACCATATTTGAACCCACGATCTCTCAATAATCTCTACCTTGAAAATATAGTTGGTTCAAATTGATTTAACTAACCCATTAGGTTCACTACTATCTTGATTAATAATTTAAAAAAGTGTGTTTTATTTAATAATTAAAAAAATGGTGTTTCTTATCACAACTCTATGCGCTTTGAACATTAACTAATAGCTAACTAAAGACGACAATATGCAACTCTTTAGAGAATTTCAATATTTAGTCTAAATAATGTCGATGTCCTCCAATGACACTTATGCATGAAAGTTTGAACAATAGAACCCTAAGTTTAGTTAGTTTAAGAAATGATTATTGTCCTCCAATGCCACCCATGCATGCTAATGTAAACAATAACTAGTTTGCATAATCATTATGTCTATTAATTATAAGATTTTTTAATTACAATATGCTCGACTCTTGTTGGTGTAGTCATTGTCCTTCTTATTTACTCTTATGATATTGTTCTTATGACGAGGAGTCCCCATGACCTCGACAAACAACTAAGAATCCTCAAGGATTTCTGCTCTAATCCAGGTATGACTGTGAACATTGACAAAATGAAGATAATTATAATTAAATCCAAAATGGTCACCTACGATAATTTTGTATATGACAACAATATCTTGGAGGAAGTGCCTTCATGCAAATATCTCATAATCAATATTCATCACAAGCTCAATTAGAACTATAACATTGAGAACATGATAAATGGAGGGTAGAAAGCTTATAATGGGCTTGAAAACAATTGTATATTAGCAGACGTTTGGCTATGAGATAAGAAAAACTCTTCTTTGAAACTCTCGTTACTCCTATGATCTTATATGGATGTGAAGTCTGGGGATATAGTATATCTAGAGAATCCTAGAGAAAGATAGAGTAGATCCAAAACAATTTCATAACTTATAATCTCAAAATTAAAGGAAATAAACCCTATCCTATCCTCCTCATAGAAGCAATCCCTTCCCTCATTAAGAGCATGGCTATGATTAGGTATTTAATATACAAGAACAAGATAAACGACATGGATGAAAAGAGGCTCCCCAATATTTCTTTAAAGTCTAGCCAAAACCACCAACGACTAAAGCAGGGATGGCATAAAGATGCCAAGTCTTGGCTAAATCACTGGGGACTAAAGGAAGAAGTCATTCTATAGAATACTGATAATATTAAAAATATTATTATGTATCTAAATTTAAGGAGACTTAGTGGTGCGATACATAATGAGGGGATAAAATAAAATTAAGATACTACAAGGAGGTGGTCAACCCTAATCTAGAAGATCAAAAGTATCTCTTGGTTTTGATTAGCGTAAAGAAGAAAATCAACCTTGCTAGAATAAGAACGAACTCTCATGAGTTGCATAGTGAAACTAGGAATTGGACAATTCCAAAAACATTGTGGGATGAAAGAATATGTTGTCTTTTTGACTCTATGAGGGTTGAAGATGAAAATCACTTTCTCTTAGAGTGCTCTGCATATACCCAAATTAGATCTCAATTTCAAAACATTTGTCACAATACTGACCTTCCTAACTTTCTAAGTCATCAAAACTATGGTGATCTTGGAATGCTTCTGTTAATAATTTTTTAGCACAAAAATAAAATTCTAAGGAAATCCAATTAATCTCTTTCCTTTCTTAAGGTTCAATAGACTAATTCTGGTCCCAGTGGATGTTAATCATCATCGTCATTAATAAACCTAACTATAACAAGACTTTATAGTACTCCAATAATAAAAAATTTGGTATTGAATGGTTTATCATCTTAGTCATTTTTTTTTGTGTGTTTTAATATCCCACCTCCATAGGTGGAGTGGTAACTTTAACTAGAGCTTTAGAAGCAACTTTGTCTAAACACAAATGTAGAGTCACTAAATCATATTCAAATAAAACTATAAATTGTATTCAAATAAAACTCTAAATAATCTTTAACCAAAACAACTTTTTCTAAACACAAATGTGGAGTCACTAAATAATATTCAAATAAAACTCTAAATTATATTCAAATAAACTCTAAATAATATTTAACCAAAGCAACTTTTTCTAAACACAAATGCAGAGTCACTAAATAATATTCAAATAAAACTCTAAATAATCTTTAACCAAATCAAAATTTACGATAAATATGTTGATTATTTGGATTGGTTGTCATTGATGTCAACCCTTGAAGAAAGTCCGGTAGCAAATTCCGATAGCACAAAGGTTTGGGTAATGAACCCAAGTTTGTTTGATGTATAATGGTATGAGTTTTGATACATTTGCAGGCAAGACTATTTTATATGGATAGTACATGTCATGCCATTTCTAGTGGTATGTGGAAATTCACATTACTCCTCATGGTTAGAGACTTATGGCCATGTGACAATGGAGAACTCTCATGCGTCATCTAGAAGCCCCAAAATGTCAAAGTAGTCAAAGTGGTTGCAAAGAAGAAATTATTTAAATAATAAAGTGAAGTGATGAGTGTACTATAAGTCAAAGTGGATACAAAATAAATTATTTAAATAATAAAGTTAATGGAGAAATTACTAAGTGGACAAATGGTTAGAAGTGGGTTAGCCCTAAAATAAAGAATGTGGGTTAAGATGGTTAGAAGGTAATTTAAATAATAAAGTGAAGTGATGAGTGTACTATAATTCAAAGTGGATACAAAATAAATTATTTAAATAACAAGTTAATGGAGAAATTACTAAGTGGACAAGTGGTTAGAAGTGGATTAACCCTAAAATAAGGAAAGTGGGTTAAGATGGTTAAAAAGTAACCCCTTGAGGAAGCTACTTGAAAGTATAAATAAGAAGCAAGACTCTCTCATTTTAATCACACTTGAGCATATTGAATATATAAAAGTGAACGAGTTAACCAAATGATATATAAACTGAATTTTAGAGGGAAGGTGAAGTAAAGAAGGCCGAAATTCAAGGAAGGATAAATTCTTTTGATGATGCTTTCTAAGGTATGTTATTTACAGGTCATCTCACCATTTTCGAAATAACGTTTTTTCTGGAATGCCTCAGACTGTGAAATTGACAGGCAGTTGAGGAAACATATCCAAGTAGCTGTGATAAAAAATTAAGCTTGTGGGTCGTTGTATTTTTTGATTTACACTCCGTGGAAAATAGGGTTTGTTGCTAGTCCTGAAACTAGTCTAAAACAAGTTTTTCGGGTAACAATGTCATAAATTCTTCATAACAGATCCAAATTCAGTAAGACCAAATGTATTGGTTAGAGTAGAGTCTGTCGTATTCTGTGTACCATTTTCATATCCATATAACAAATATTTCGTGTAGGAAATTCTCTACAATTTCTCTCTCTAGAATAAGCCAAAATTCAACAAGGTATGCCATTTTTGCTATAACTCCTTTTCTGAGAGGTTACAAGTAGTGACACTTGAAGGAATTGCATAAATGACACTGAAGAACATTGTGTACTATTTTCAAATCTTTATTCATTACATGTACATAGTTATGATTATTTCAAGTTAGTTTTGTTGACTAATCCAAAACTAGTCATGTGAGACTGAAGTAAAGTTTGATGAAAATGCTAGTCTTTTGTTGTTAAAGTTAAGGAAGATTTGTAGGTATGTGATCATATACACTAGGTCTATTACAGAGTTACAAATCAGATTTGGATGATGAAATTGATGAGAGATTTTTTTTGAGGTACATGTTAGGTACATGGTTGAGATAAGTAGTTGATGAGTTGGCACATACATGAGGTGTATAGTTGATGATGTTGGTACATATTGAAGAGTCATAGTTTATGTGTATTTGATGCATGATTGGTACATATTTGGTGCATGGTTGATGCACTCGTTGATGGTACAGGTTGAGGTACAGGCTGGTGCATGGTTGATGCACTTGTTTATGGTACAAGTTGATTGCATGTTGTTTGGACAGGTTATTGTGACAAGTTATTTGTACAGGTTTGATGCATGGTTGATGCATTTGTTTATGGTACAGGTTGAGGTACAGGTTGATGTATGGTACATGTTGGCACATGTTATTGGTACAGGTTGTTACAACTTGATTACAGGTTGATTGATACAGGTTTACAACAATATATCTCACAGTGATAGTGTGAGAGTGGTTCCATCATTCTAGTTATGTTTCAGGGTGGTTGGATGGGGCAAGGACATGTGGTTGTAGACACCTTCCGGTTGTAGCCGGAGAACATAGGGGTTGTAGCCTCCTTCTGGTTGTATCCAGAGAATTGGGGAGTTGGAGCTTCCCTCATGTTGTAGCCTGAGAAACTAGGGGATTGTAGCCTCCTTCTGGTTGTAGCCAGAGAATTGGGGAGTTGGAGCTTTCTTCAAGNGGTGCTTCCAATGAATGTAATTCTTAAAGACATATAAGAAAAAACATTCTGTGGTTTTCTCCCACTTTGGGTTTCCACGTAAAAACACTGGTGTACTGTGTACGTGTATGATTGCTCATTTGTTCATTGTTTATTTACTCTTCAACTATTGTATGATAATGCTACATTGATATAGAAATTGCATTTTACGGTTAAAAATGATTCACCGCCCCTCTCAGTAATCCAACAAAAGATTCACCTAGAACAATTATGTTCATACAATAGATATTTTATGTGTGTAAGAAACTTAAAATTGGTATCTATATGATAAATATTAGTATCTATATGATATAGAACATTGATGATTTTACCACTAACAACTTAGAGTACGAGTTGATATTCATTTCTTGTAACTCTTTGTTTAGGCGTTGGCTAAACGTTCTACCTTTTGGGTTTTTTGGTCGGAATCCGATGATGTATATTTGTAAAAAATTACTATTTTCTGTTGTTTAAATTGCATTTCTGAATGCATAAATGGATTCAACATGCTGAAAAACCCCTGGGGCGCTCGGATTAAACAAACTTAGGCATTCAAATCTATATATCCAACCATTCATCACCGGATTTTGGGAAAAATCAAACTGAAAAAGTTGTTGGAAAACAACCAAAAGGTAGAACGTTTAGACTACTGCCTTTTCTTAAGTTGAAATTACTATGATCAACTTGAGTGACATGAGATACATAATTAATTATTCACCTACCAGTGAAGACACATATTTGATATTCATTTTTTAATCCTTTATCTAAGTGAAGTTACAAGTACATTTTTGACTTAATGAAAATAAGTAAATAACCTTTTGGATTCTAAAATATTTGGTTGTGTACTTGAAAAATGTTGGAGACATTTTTTTTATTCTAAAATATTTGGTTGTGTACTTGAAAATATGGTGGGGACTTTCCTTTTCACCTGTTTTGTTTCAAACACCTTTCTAATTAATCAAGAGATCTACAACTGATGGAGGAGTTTATAGTAATAGATTAGGTTAAAAACTTATTAAATTTGTAAATTATATCATAAGTTTTCTTACATAAATTTATTATTTTAATTTTCTCAAAAATACAATACATTTATTTATTTTTCTAATTTGTTGGAGTGGAATTTTCATTGGCTTCAATCATGGTGATATGATATTAATCCTCTGGTGTGTGCCATTTTTTGAAATCTATTTGTCATAGTTAAAAATTAATTTATAAATAAAAATTATATAAATCACATGTTTCACCGGTTTATAGGTTGGGTTCTTCATTCTACGCACTCAACAAACGATGCCTCCTTGAAGGAGAAAACTGTTCTCTTTGCACTTCAATTGATGCCTACACCTTGACATACACTTTGAGTGACAATGCTTGTTCACTGACAATGCACTACAATCAAGGAACACTACAGTCTATGGCATTTGTAAAAAATACCTCTTCCTGTCATGACCTACATGCATCTAAGCAGACTCCAAGCAACATATACCTTATCCCATGGGCTCGACCTGCATGCATTTAAGCAGATTGCATTTGTCAACATTTGTTGAAGCTTCACTTCCACTCATCTTTGAGCCCTTGAGCTCATTTTCCTCTAATTCGTTCCTTCCGACCTTTCACAATCGAGCCCAGATGGCATGATATTAGGTGAGGCCGTTATTAGGTTAGGAAAGCCTAATTTGATGTCCTAAATGAAGCACAAGTCAATGGAATGACCTCGCAGGCTTCCAGCTAGGACTGGATCTTCATCTCAATCACTAAGGTAAGAATATTAAGCTCCATCACATATCTGCACCTGACTTTGTTGCTTGCTTTACTGTACCAACTTATGCTGCTAGATCTAATGCTTAAACGAAAAATGATGGTGGCACTGCTTCATCAACATAATCTACGTTGTGTCTAAGATTGAAAGCAATCTTACTTATTGCAATCCAAATATGCATTGTTGGACAACTCATATGTTTTTCAGATACAACTCTCTAGTGTCTTGTGTAAGAGCATTGTATGTATGTCTTTGTAGCCACTAATTGCAACACCCGTTCCCCTTCCTACCTCAGGGTTGAAACTTTTGTTCTAGGAACAAATGCATATGGACACTATCAAGCAAGTAGGAACAATATATTTTGCCTTAATATAACTCCTATGAACTCTTTTTAAATCCCCTTTTATCTATGAACCCTTTATCTATGAATCCTACTCTTTCAAATGTCCACCCTAGTCCAAATGCACACATAATAAATAAGGACGCATGATACCCTTTGTAAATAAAAACTCGCATTATCAATTCCCATGCTAAATAAGCCGCATAAAGGATACCCCACTCCAATTTGAGTGAGAGAGCTGAGGTGTTATCCCTCTCTCCCAACACCGGGGAGGTTATTAGCTAGATTAGGCTTACACAAACCTACAACAAATAAGGCACATATTGGTGTATGAATTTTTAAAGCTATCTAAAACCTTCTTGTTTACCTAAAGATGGATGAAGATCGAAATCCTTGTTAAGGATAACATTTTTACTTTGATAGTTTGTTAAGAGAAAGCTATCAAAAAGAAAAATTATGCCCGATTGCCAACATACCTGTACAAACATATTTGTTTTAATCCCTTCTGTACACTCCCTTGAATATAATTAAGCTAGTGGTTAAAATAGTGAAACCAAGGATTTTTTATTTCCCTAACATATCCAAATTTATCACTTTTGTATGCTATAACTCTTTCTGAACTTTGAATCAGATACTTCACTAAGCCTTCCAACAATTCTTGTAATAATAATATTGATACACTCTTGATCATTAAGAAATCAATGGTTTATCCTTGAGTGTTATCAAAGGAAGTTGGCAATTACACGCTGGAATGACTACAGATGCCCCCCCAAAATACCTCTTGCAACATGAATCTTCTAAAGGCTGAAAATAATCGAAGATGCCGAAAATAATTGAAGATGCCACAATTGCCAATATGGTAAACTCTAGTAGCCTATAAAGAGTTCTAGCATTAATTCCCTTGGTCTTTTCATTATAGGTAGTGACCTCAAACTTTGCTAACATGTACCAATACCAGAAGGGATAATTCATAATAATTGACATTGGCGCCTCTAGAGAAAATGATAAGGATGGATGCTTCCATGTTGGTTAGGAGAGAGTGGGTGGGCTATAGGGATTTCTTATCCTCCCACATAGACACACCGATGAGAAAAAATCTCCAGCTTTCCCACACAAAAATCTATACAAGAACCCCTTCTCACATAGTGTCGTATGTGAGTGAGTCACTTCTAGAAACTTTACCCTAGACCAAAATCAAAATCACATGTGTACAACCACTAAGTATTTAATGCAAGCCGACAGTATCTGGTACAAAACCCCAATGTAATGGCATTAACTGTGTGAGAGTGTATAGTCAAATGCACGTGGAGGGAGAGTCCCATGCATGCAAGGTAGGCGAGTTGTTACCCTAGTCACATAATCCACTTAAAAAAAGGATTTATATATGTGCCATTACATAAACTATTGCATGCCACGCATTACACATGTGGGTGATTTGAAATTATTGCATGCATTGCACACATTCAACTTATTTTGTCACCACCATGTATAGCGTAGGCAACCAGACTGTGGACATAGTATTGAGAAAAACAACATTTGTAGAGTAGTATCGTCCTTTGTGATAATTCACTCATGAAGAAAGGGAGGCGAGGCGTTGGGCTAGTTCTCCATGTTGACACTATTGATGCTCATCCTCCAATAATTCAATTACACCTCCTGTATGCTCTTCCCTGCTCCATGGACTCTAGGTATAAATCCACATGATGAACCAATTCTGTAATTCATATAGATTTCAATGATTTAAGGTGAGGACGAGGAAAACCCATGCTTGTTCCTTTAGACATCGTAGTTTGACATAATTCTCTCTCTCTATATTTATTTATTTATTTATTTATTTATTGGGTGCAACGAACGAATATGTTTTACTAAATTTAATATTTTATGCTGAATTCAAATTTTATGAATGATGTGGAACTAGAATAGGAAAAAATATTTACGTTCATGAAAAAAATCTATGAATTAAGAAGTACAAAACTTTCCAAGTGTTGTTTTAATGACCATTATGTGAAAGAGGTTTTAGCCCATAAAACACGTCTTACTTGAAGGATCTTTGTTACTTTGTGTATATCTTTGTCATTTATAATAAAATAATATATATAAATATATTTTCCTATATAAGAATGAAGTGAAATAATATATATAAATCTATTTTCCTATATAGGAATGAAGTCGCATTGCCTTGTTCAAAAATATAGATGTAGAAATCAAATAAAATATATGGTTTTTGATCACGACATTTTAATATATCTTCGTTGTTATCTACTTTAACATGGAAACGCGGAGGACCATTTCAGGAGATAATAAGGAGTCATTGATATAATAATCGATGTGAATTATATCAAAGATATATTGACATGTTACCTTTTTAGTTGTTAAATATATTTGAAAAAAATAATATATAGTGGGATATATCTTCAATTAACACAATAATAAAGACCATTGCAATATTTTTATATAATTTATATAAAAACACAAATTTAAATTAAGTAGATTACAATATTTTTACTTAATTTATATAAAAATATAAATATAATTTTTTTAGATTTTAAATTAAGAAAAAATATTTTAAAAAATTAAAAAAAATTGTTTATAAATAATTTATATAAAAATTTAAACTTAAAGTTTAAATAAATTTTAATTCAATAAAAAAAATCTTTTTTTTTTTTTTGTTATTATAAGCATCATTTTTACATAAAAATTCAGATTTATCTTCACTTCAACTCAATTTAAGGTTTAGGATGAAGCTTGCATGGATACCACTCTTTACTCTTTCTTGTGTTAAAATAGTAGGGAGTGCGCAATTTACCATGTCTCAAAAATATATCCACAAAATGCTATATGAAAACAATAAAAAAGATATATCCACATAATGCTAAAAATATCAATGTTGAGTTTTCTTGAGCACTAAGTGTTATTATAACAACAAAAGTAGACTACCTTTTTTCCATCAGGAAAAATTCTCAATTATATTAAAACATAATGTGCATCAACACTCCACTTTCATATGATTGATTGATTGATGCTTGAAGACATTATTTTCCTAATTTGGTTAAACAAATTATGAAAGCTAAGGGGAAATTGACAAAACTTATGATAATGAGCACATAAAAGATCTCCATTTGGCTAAGAGGACATACTAATTCCACAAGGGTGTTGTCTATTGTTCTATGTTTAGGTCTTTTTTGCCGAAATCTGAAGACATAAATCTGCACAAAATCACAATTTTTTGTTGTTTAAATTGCATTTCTTGGATTCAACCTGCTCAAAAACCTCTGGGGCACTCTGATTATACACAATTAACCATTGACATATGTAGATCCAACAATTTCTCAGTGGATTTCGAGCAAAAAAAAAAAATCCCCTTAAAAAAAGGCCAAAACATAGAAAATTTAAACTAGGACATTCCACAAGATCTCCTATTTAACTACAAGGATATACGAATTCCACAAGATCTCCCATTTAGCCACCTAGATAGAATATACAAATTCCACATCTTTAGAGTTCTCTTCCCCTTATATAGTTAATTTAATTTAATTTATTTATTATTTATTTAATTTAATTACCTTAGACAGATACTTGCAACATTCCTGCTATTTACCTTATTTAATACATACATCATCTATTTGAACAAAATAAAAACCCTACTTTTTAAAAAGAACTAGGACATTCCACAAGATCTCCTATTTAACTACAAGGATATACGAATTCCACAAGATCTCCCATTTAGCCACCTAGATAGAATATACAAATTCCACATCTTTAGGGTTCTCTTCCCCTTATATAGTTGATTTAATTTAATTTATTTATTATTTATTTAATTTAATTACCTTAGACAGATACTTGCAACATTCCTGCTATTTACCTTATTTAATACATACATCATTTATTTGAACAAAATAAAAACCCTACTTTTTAAAAAGAACTAGGACATTCCACAAGATCTCCTATTTAACTACAAGGATATACGAATTCCACAAGATCTCCCATTTAGCCACCTAGATAGAATATACAAATTCCACATCTTTAGGGTTCTCTTCCCCTTATATAGTTAATTTAATTTAATTTATTTATTATTTATTTAATTTAATTACCTTAGACAGATACTTGCAACATTCCTGCTATTTACCTTATTTAATACATACATCATCTATTTGAACAAAATAAAAACCCTACTTTTTAAAAATCCACTTTATCTAAATAATGTTATCTACCCACCTCATTGAAGATGATTTCAATTTTGATAATATTATTAAAAGAAGAAGGCACTAAGGCCATATCCACATCACACTCCTCCAAAAATAAATTGGAAACTAAACATAAAATATTAATCTCTAATCAATTTACATGATATTTTGAAAATATCTCTGAACACTTTTTCATATAACCAATATTCTCAATATTTATTTCTTATAACTTGAATCAAAGTGTATTAACATTATTTCTATAAATAACTTAATATTAACCAATCCTATAATAAAAAATCATATCCTCATAATTTAGTATTTAAATTAATAAAAACACTATAAAATGATCTTATCAAATGAATAACTTAATATTAACCAATCCTATAATAAATATCATATCTTTATAATTTAGTATGCAAACTAATAAAAAAAACCTATAAAACTATCTTTATCAAATTTCCATTTATGAAAATACAGTTTATGAATTATGCCAATACACTTTATATTTAAATTGACCTCTTTGTTCTGTGTTGAAAATACACTTATTTTTGTTTTTGTTGATCGAAAGTCCTTACACTCTTACAATAAAATGATTTTTTTTATAATTCTTAATATAAAAATGATTATTTAAAAGTATTTTATATTACTTTATATATTTTAAAGTAAAAACCATCATTTTAAAAAACACTTAAATTAGATTTACTTATTTCAAATCATATTATATTATTTCAAATTTATTTAAAAAAATATTTTACATCACTTTATATTTTAATATAAAAACCATCATTTTAAAAAACACTTAAATTAGATTTAAGTATTTCAAATTATATTGATTGCGAAATTTCCAACCCATTTTTAGTGATTGCGTAATAACAATGAGTAGGTAAAGGTGGACGATGTAACTCACTCAAAGCTTTGGTGTTTTCAATACAACCCTTTAATAACACAAGTATATAAAGGTGGACTATAAAGTAGTGGCAGACATGATTTAACATATTTCTTTTTCCATGTATCATAACATTAACAACTCTGAATTCTCTATTATCAACAAACAAATCATGAACAATAACGATGACACAATGTGAAGAAACATAACAAACAAACCATGAAGAGCAGAACACACTGGTGGTTGATAGCCCATCTATGTCTACACATATCCATTAGCACACAGAAGCTCTTCCTCAAATCCTAAGGTCATCTGCAGACATGATTTCAGAAAATTATTTAAATTTATTATTTAAGAAATGAAATCCAATTACTTCAAGCATATCACTCCAAATTAGCATGGCACTCATATAACCCCATTTTGATGGGTTTTCTTTCATAATTCTATCAAAATTTAGTGGATTTTCAGTTTATTATAAAACTTTCATTTTATGTGTTGGATTAATTTAGAGGATCTCAATCTATCCAAATGCTCAAAATTACAATTTGAGCTATCCAAATGCTCAAAATTACAATTTGAGCTATGTAAACTGTTATTTTAACAATTTTTCACTCACCAAATTCCAATGGATATAAAACAATTTGAGCTATGTAAACTGGTATTTTAGCAATTTTTCACTTATCAAATAAGTCATTTAAAAACTTTATACTAAGAAAAAAATTGATTTTGATATGGATGGATTATTAATTTGAACTTTATAGTTTTGATGAGTCAGAAGATTAGAAAAGTTGGTATTGCCACAAATATTTTGAAATTGAAATCTAATTTGGTTATACTCACCTAAGAAAAAATGTTTTTCAATATCAATTCTCTTAGTGTTTCAAATCTGACATATTTTTTCATCACAAGACATTTTGAAAATTGTTCAATGTCTAGTTTCCCTATGGATTTCTTGAGAATTTGTTCTGATTTTTGTAGTGTTAATTTTCTTCTTTACATGAGTAAAAACAAAGAGATGTTTTTCATTTTTGAGATTAGGGTTGATCGCCTCCTTATAATATCTCATTTATTTTATCTTCTAATTCTTTATTCCACCACAATTTCTCCTTAAATTTAGATGCAATACATCTTTATGTCATCTCAACTTGAGTCATAAGTACTGTTCTCAAAGGGGAAAAGACTCACTTCTATGAGTAGGATAAGATATGATGTATTTTCTTTAATTTTTAAATTAAAAGTTATAAAATATTTTTGAATGAACTCTATTTTTTTTCCATGATTTTCTAGAAATATTACATCCCAAAACTTCACATTCACATAAAATAATTGAAATATCTTCTAATTCTTTATTCCACCACAATTTCTCCTTAAATTTAGATGCAATACATCTTTATGTCATCTCAACTTGAGTCATAAGTACTGTTCTCAAAGGGGAAAAGACTCACTTCTATGAGTAGGATAAGATATGATGTATTTTCTTTAATTTTTAAATTAAAAGTTATAAAATATTTTTGAATGAACTCTATTTTTTTTTCCATGATTTTCTAGAAATATTACATCCCAAAACTTCACATTCACATAAAATACTTGAAATGACTAGAAATATTTTCTCATTAAACTTATGATAAATATCTATAAAAACAAATCTAATATAACAATAATTAAAATATGTTTAAAACAAATTACTTATAATAAATTTACACATAATTTTAATGATAATGAACTCATAACAATTATCAATTGGGAAGGATGGGAATGAAACTTATAATAACTATCCAACACATTTAATTTTGTTTTCATTCAATTACATGTTGTTCTTTAAGTTGTTTATATGATATAATTGAGTTTATGTAAGATAGAATTATCTCATAATTTATCATTCATATCATATAAATGAATTTATATAAGTTAGAATTATCTTATAATTTATTATTCATAAAATATTTACCTTCCACATGTGACAAGACAAGTGTAAAGTTTAAATGTGTGTTTGTAATGTTAAGTGTAAATTTTAAATATGTGCTTGTATGTTAACAGAGAGTGTGAAAAGTGTGAAGTCTAAATACTTTAGAGTGTGAATTTATGATTTTTTCATGATGAATAATAAAATTTACACATTAAAAAAATTGTAAGTAATTGTGATATGGATTTTTTTAATTTTAAATATGGATATAAAAAAGAATATGTTAATTAATGAGGAAGAATAAGGGAAAATTTGTTACATTTATTTGAAATGTGATTATTTTGTATTAATAGATTACTAAAAAAACCATATTTAGTATTGTTGGAGGTGGTTTTTTCTATATATATATACTTATTTTTTAAAAATAACAAATTGTTCTTGATATGCGTGAAAGTTTTTGAAATATTAGTGGGGAGTTATAAGTGGCTTTTGTTGGAGTTTGAAGTAATTTTGGGAAGCCTCTTAAGTATCTGGTCATAGTTTTTCAGGGAGAAAGACTCACTTCTATGAGTAGGATAGGATAGGATGTATTTCCTTTAATTTTGAAATTATAATTTATAAAATATTTTTGAATCAATTCTATTTTTCTCCATGATTATGTAAAGATACTACAACCCCAAACTTCACATCCATACAAGATAATAAGAATGATAAGTTATTTTCTAGCCCATAATAAACTTTCCACCCTTTATTTATCATTTTCTCATTTTATGATTTCCATTAAACTTATGATGAATATCTATAAAAAAAAATCCAACAATAATTAAAACATATTTACTTAAATAATATAGTAGTAAATTTACACACAATTTAATTTTTAATGATAATAAGCTTATAACAATTATCAATTGGAAATTGAACTTATAATAAATATCCAACACATTTAACTATGTTTTCATTCAATTACATGTTTTTCTTTAATTGATTTATATGATATAAATGAGTTTATATAACTTATCATTCATATGATATAAATGAATTTATATAAGTTAAAATTATCTTATAATTTATTATTCATAAAATATTTACCTTCTACATGGGACAAGACAAGTGTAGAGTTTAAATATGTGGAGTTTACATTTTTTTTAAGAATGGATAATAAAATTTACGTATATTAAAAATAATTATAATAGTTTTTGAATGTGAGAGTAACTATGGATTTTTTTTAACTTTAATTATGGGTATCTAAATATGAGTATAAAGAAGAACATGTTATGAGAAAGAACAAAAGAAAAAAATATTTTTTACATTTCAAATAAATGTGACTATTTTTGTATTAATAAACTATTTAAAAAAATCATATTTATTGTTATTGGAGGTGGTTTTTCCCATATATATATATATATTATTTTTAAAAATGATAATTTTTTCTTAATATATATGAAAGTTTTTGAAATATCACTGGGGAGTTATGAATTTTAATTTCACATTACCCTTTTAACATAGATGAAAAAATATTTGAAGTTTGTATCTATTTCTCATCAACTTCAATACAATAAAAACCTTAAATTCTAATTTAATTTATAAATCTAATTTTCTTAATATACTAAGTGAGCTTCTATGTTAAAGAAAAATTTAAACCTTGTATCTATTTCTCATCAACTTCAATATAATAAAAACCTCAAATTTTAATTTAATTTATAAGTCTAATTTTTTTAATAAACTCACCTTAAATTTTAATTTAATTTATAAATCTAATTTTTCTAATATACTAAGTGAGCTTCTATGTTAAAGAAAAATTTAAACCTTATATCTATTTCTCATCAACTTCAATATAATAAAAACCTCAAATTTTAATTTAATTTATAAGTATAATTTTCTTAATATACTGAGAGAGCTTAAGAAACTTACTTTATGTGGATAGCCATACATATGTTGTCATTCCATGTGCTCTATGCAATTTAATGTTGTAATTATGAAATGATATTAAATTGAATATCTAATTTTTTTTCAAAATATAGTTTAATTTTAGATTGAATGCAATGTTAGGAAAATATTAATATAAAATTAAAGCTTATAAATTTTCATTCTCAATTAAAAATATATATATACATTAATTTTTTTTTTTTTTTAATTAATTTGTACAAAATTTTTAAATAATTTACAATATTTTTCCATCATAAAAAGTTGTAAAGATTTTCATATTGCTTGGGATTTGATTTTCAATCCCTACATTTTGAAGATTAGATTTTGTATCATAAATTATTTGTTTGAGTGTTTCTTGAATTCTACATAATTATAACTTTTAGATATCGAATGTGTTTTTTTTTTTTTTAAATAAAAAAGGGTAGACCCTGCTATATTATAGAGGCAAAAAGCTTTTGCAAAATGTACAGAGAAGTATGCTTGGAGTTACCAAAAATGCTGCCGATAATCGGAAACCAGCATAGGTAAAACAGAGTAGCATGATAAAATGTAAAACCAAGTAGCAAAATAGAACTTAAACATTGTAGCATCTGTCCTGCCCGAAGGAAACCAGGACAGATGCCTAAATAAAAAAGGTAGACCCTGCTATATTATAGAGGCAAAAAGCTTTTGCAAAATGTACAGAGAAGTATGCCTGGAGTTACCAAAAATGCTGCCGATAATCGGAAACTAGCATAGGTAAAACAGAGTAGCATGATAAAATGTAAAACCAAGTAGCAAAATAGAACTTAAATATTGTTGCATCTGTCCTGCCCGAAGGAAACCAGGACAGATGCCTACAGTCCAAAAATACATAAAACAGTAACAAAGTAAACTAGGAACCAAGAGCATGAAAACCTATGTGCCAGGTGGTCTGGCGTCCTCGTCCTTCTGCCACATGAACCCAGCCGAGATGGCAAAAGCTTGCGCGTAGAGGGGGCATTTCCGCTTAGCTGGCGCGTTGGAGAAAGCGTCAAGGAGCATGTCCATGCTCTGTCCCATGGTGCACACCCGGAGCTCCAAATCAGACAAGTGGCCACGAAGGTCAAACACAAGAGCCAGGTGCTCATTTTGGAGAAGAGACCCATGCAAGCTGCCACTCGGATCCACCGTGCCCGTCGCCGCTTCCACACCAGCTTCGCACTCTCGCTGCTCCCTAGCCACCGTTGCGCCCATCACTCCAGCTTCCTTCGCCTGAGAATCATGGCTGCTAACATTGTCATCACCAGGCCATGGAATTTCTTCCATGATACAGCCAGGGATGTAGTCATCCTGAACCGGAGTGGGGGTGCACTTCTCCTGAAGAGTCGCCTCAGTCCTTTCCACGAGCATCAAGTCCTCCATGGTCAGGTCTTCCACCACAACGAAGGGTGGAAAAACCTCCTCCAAGCCAGCATCCTGGTCGTCTCGGCTGCAACCGACGTGTGGTTCGGCTATGGTGGCGAGGAGCGCCCGCTTCTCTTCCTTTGCTTTTTTCCTGATGATGGAGGTCGCCAGAGCCAAGGCCCGCTCCAACTGCTCTCTCCGACGCCTTTGAGCTTTGCGAGCATCCCAGGCCGCGCCACGGCGCGGTCTGCCTCTTTTCCTAGCCATGGGGAGCGAGTGGAGCGAGTGCAGTAAAAGACAGGTGAGCCAAGACACAATTGAATTGATTTGCAGGGCGCAGGCAGGCTTAACCTGCTTTGAATCAGACATAAAAGGACCCACCGAAAATGCAGAGAGTCTGAGCACGAAAGGAGCTGAGCTGCACCATGGTAATCCAACAAGAATTGGAGCCGAGGCAGGTGCAGCCCTGCTCTGTCCTGTCGTGAAAGAATTCATATATCCAGAAGCCGAAACCATTTGCCAACACTTAACCTCTCCCGTCCCGAGTGCGCTGTAAATGAACGCGCGAGGGGGGCATACCATCAACTTAAGTCTGCTGCAGAGGCCGTCCCCCATCGTTAATATTGGCTTGTGGGTGGCGGCCCTCGGCATTTAAGCCGAGGCCGAGTGCGCCTCCAACTATCTCCACATGGCCGTGTGGCACCCCATCCGGGGGATATCGAATGTGTTTGTTAGCTTTGTTATTTTACATGATTTGTTGAGTAACACCCTATAGTTTAGTATTTGATTAGGAATAATTTCTAATGATGAGTTTYTCTTTATTTCACTTTTGAATAGATATTATTGGATTTAGTAACAACACTACTTGTGGTGCATGGGTGCATTTTTTGGCTCACCCATCGAGATTGGTTTCCTTTATTGATGTGAGTTGTCTGACTCAAGTCTTTGTTTCATCCTTTTAGTGGAACAATTTAGTATTTGATTAGGAATAATTTCTAATGATGAGTTTCTCTTTATTTCACTTTTGAATAGATATTATTGGATTTAGTAACAACACTACTTGTGGTGCATGGGTGCATTTTTTGGCTCACCCATCGAGATTGGTTTCCTTTATTGATGTGAGTTGTCTGACTCATGTCTTTGTTTCATCCTTTTAGTGGAACAATCTAGTGAGGACTTTGGTAGTAGTGGGTTTGATTCTTTGGTCATTTCAATGTTAGTGTCTACATCTACCATCTAGTAGGTAGGGCAGGGATATTTACTAGATCTCCAAATGTGGCTTCCTCTTGACACTTAGTGGGGCAATCTAGTGAGGACTTTGGTAGTAGTGGGTTTGATTCTTTGGTCATTTCAATGTTAGTGTCTACATCAAAGGTAGAGCAAAGATATACTAAATCTCTAAATGTGGCTTCCTCTTGACACAAATGTAGATTCATGAAGTGGTGTTTCAATTCTCAGTCTTCCTATCAAAAAAATTTATTACTTAAATGCTCTTTAGCCTGAAAGACCTTAATACTTGAGAATAAAGCCACTAGATACAAATGTTCAAAGAAAACCCTACAATGAATTGTTAAATTATTATTCTTGTTTGTATCCAAAAATCATGTCCAATTACACTTCTCACATTTCAACATAATTTTATATTATATATAAAAAATCTTTATTCAAATATAAAATTTATTTTTTATTTATAAATTCAAAATAATAAATTATAATACTAATGACTTTAAAGATGGAAAGATGAATGTACCCAAATGAACACCTTTCATAATAATTCGTGAAAAAAAACTGTTATATATTAAATATTATAGGTCTAGAAGAACCTAGATTGTACTAAATCAAAATTAAGTGTATAGTCTTGGTACTTTATTTACAAAAGAAAAAGTCATCTATTAGAAGTTGTATGCATCGTTGAAAATTTTTCATTGAATACTTAAGATGATGGGATCCTTTTTCTTTGGCAACCCTTTTCACAACATGTACGATAATATAAATTTTCATTATTTTAATTTAAAGTTTTCAAAAATATTTATATTTTTTAATTTATTTTATTTTATTATTAATAAAATTAAAATCATTTTATTTATATTTTGTGATTATTTTCTGTACTCGAAAAGAATTAAGAAAAGTTTTTAAAGATTATTATACTTTTATTGAGTTAAGAGATTAAGAAGGTTGGTAATGTGACAAATATTTTGAAAATGAAATTAAATATGGATATAAGTTAGACAATCTAAAAAAAAATGATTTTCATTTTCAACCTTCTTAATATCACAAAAGTGACACTCTCTTATTTATTTTATATAATTTTTTTAAAATTAAAATAAATTTATTTATATTTTTATATATTTTATATAATATTTTTAAATAAAAAAATTATAAAAACATTAATTTAATTTTTATTAATACAATTTCAAAACATAAATATACAAATACATTATTATCAAAATCTAACAACCAAACACTTTAATCAAACTAGCCCTTTTAACTTTTCTTAACCCTCGCTTTAATCAAACTACCTCTTTTAGCTTTGCTTAACCCTCAATTTAATCAAACTAACCCTCTTAACTTTTCTTGAATACGAAATCTTCACATATATTAACATTCACACTTGTACTTGTTCCGGTCTAGAGAAGAAGCCATCTCTACCTAACGAAGTTGACGAGGTTAAGGAGGGTCATTGGCCACTATCTTATATCCCTAGCGACCAAACCGAATAATAAATGGAGACCCACTTCCTATGACAAAGATGATGCCTCCAAAATGCACTTTGTATTAAGTGACTATTTTATTGATTTTTATGGTTATGGGTGTCTTGTGCGTTTTTTTCCATCCTAGGGTTTATGGAAGCAATGTTCACTTGCCTTTTTGAGGGGGAAATCTTCAATTGAGAAAAAATCTGATTACAAATAACTTCACAATACATCTTTTGTGTTGCTTCTACATCTCTATATAGTACTTTCTACCTCTTAAGAACATTCTAGAGAAGGGACTTTCTATTAGGCAAAACCTTCTAGTAATCCTTCTTACATTTATTGCTTTCACACTATTACATGGGCCGTATGTAATATTGATGGCCTCCATACATAGTAACATATCTATCTGCTTAGGGGTTTATGATGGTTAAGACCCTAACAATAATTGATTGATCCATATGTTAATCACTACTAAGTTATTTTTTTCCATGTCATAATACACTCATGGTTGATAGCCCATCCTTGTCTAGACTTATCCATCAATACAAATAAGCGCTTCCTCAAATCCTAAAGATATCTTTAGACATGATTTTAGATAATCACAACAAATTATTTAAATTTAATATTTAAGAAATTAAATCCAAGTACTTCAAACATATCAACCATTGGCAAGTGGCCTTTAAGTTCCATCACTATGCTAAAATACATTGGAATGAGAAGAACCACAAATTTTGACTTAACTTATAAATATAATTTTCCTAATTGTCTAAGATAGCTTGAGAATCTTATCGTGTGAGAATGGACATAAAAATAATATATGTTTTTCTTTCAATGTGTTCATGTGTTCTAAGTAACTTAATGTTGTAATTATGAAATGTTATTAAATTGAATATCTTAAAAAATTCAAACATAGTTTAATTTTAAATTGAATGCAATGTTAAGGGAGTACTTGTGATTAATGAGTGAAATTGGTATAGGTGTATAGGAAAATTTTAAGATTCAAATCTCTTTCTCTTATAATAAAGTGATTATGACTATTTGTATGACACCAATACAAAGTTGAAGTTCATAACTCCCCATTCATCAATCAAAATTAAAAGCATGTATATAACAAAAAGAATTTAATCATATAAAGTGATATGACTCATCAATCAAAATCAAAAGCATGTATATAACAAAAATAAATTTATCATATAAAGTGACTATGACTATTTGTATGACACCAATATAAAGTTAAAGTTCATAACTCCCACTCATCAATCAAAATCATGTATATAATAAAAAGAAATTAATCATACAATCTAGAATTTTGCTATAATCAAATCAATCTAGCATGCTTTTGTATTAAAGAGTGCTTTGGGATATTTCTACTCTCATGTCATATTATGACTATATATATTCTCCTAAATTCATTGAAATCTACTTTTAAAATAAATTTAAATAATTTTATGAACATCATAAATAATTTACAATACTTTTCAGTAATAAAAAATTGCAATTCTTTTCATATTTGTTGGGTTTAATTTTTTTAGACTAAATTTTGGGCCATATATTATTTGTTTGATTCTTTCTTCAATTCTACATAATTATGTGTAACTTTTATTTCTTAAAATCCATTTATTGACTTTTTTATTTTACATGATTTGTTGAGAACCACCCTATACTCAAGGTACCTTGACTAAGAATCATTCCTAATAATGAATTATCTTTATTCCACTTTTTCAAATTTTAGTGCATTCAACATGTTGAATAGATCTTGTTGGGTTTATTAACAACACTAGCTATCGTGCATTGGTGCATTTTCTAGCTCATTCATAGATTGGTTTTCTTTATTGATGTGAGTTGCTTGACCCATGTATTTGTTTCAACTTTTTAGTGGAAGAGTCTAGCGAGGACTTTGGTAATAAAGAGTTTGACTTCTTAATCATTTTGATGTCAGTATCTACATTTACCACCTAATAAGTAGGGAAATGATATTTAATAAATCTCCAAATGTGACTTCTTCTTGACACATATGTGGAATCAACAAGTGGTGTTTCAATTATCAATCTTCCCATTACAAAGGTTTACTATTTTAATGCTCTTTAGCTTAAAAAACCTTGTGTGTGTGGACATAAACCATCACATGTAAGTGTTCAAATAAAGCCCTAGAATAAAATGTTATTATAATTTGCAATCCAAATTTTTTATCTTATTACAATTCTCACATGCCAACATATAAAAAAAAAAACAAAAAACAAACAAACATAATATTTTTCTTTTATTTCTAAACTCAAAATAATAAATTTATTCCAAATATTACCAATATTACTATCACATTAAAAATACTCTAGTAATAATATTCAAATAAAATGAAAAATACCTAAATAAACATATCTCATAATAATTCATCTAAAACTATTATACTTAAATATTTTATAATTAAATTTATTAATACTTTATGTTTAGAATAAAAACATCCATTAAAAGTTGTATGCATCATCACATCATTCTTTTATTTAAAATTCTTCATAATAAAATACGTAAAATAATGATGGAATCACATTATTTTACATGTTGAAGACAATATTTTTGGGACAACCCTTGCCAAGTTGTACACCATCATAATTTCCACTATTCTAATACAAAATTTTCTCTATTCTACACCATCATAATTTTCACTATTCTAATGCAATTTTTTCTCTATTCTACACCATCATAATTTCTAATTCACGGTGTACATGCATTTTTTTAATTTATTTATTTCTCATTAGAATTAGTTTTATTTAAGTAGGAAAAAGTTTACAATATTTAAGGATATTGGTTTAGTTTTTGTTGATATAATTTTAAGATCCAAATATGTAATTATATTATTATGTGTATAAAAATTTGGCTATCTAAAATAACTGGTTAATGATTTATAAAGAGGGTAGATTTACACAACTACCAAATAATTACAAACTTCTTTTATGTTCAAGAAAACCAAACTCCCTCGGATGGGGTGATATGCGGCAATACCTCGCCACCTGGCTCTGCATTGCGCCACAACATAAATGTTGATGGATGCCACCCATCCTCTCCGCATTTACTATGGTAGCCGGCCATTACAGCCGCTATACTGAGGAGGGACTCCTCCCTCGTGCAAAAACTCTCGCTCATACCGCACTCAGCTTGACAGGGTCTATGGATAGACAGGCGAATCCGGTTTTTGGCAATTTGTATTTTTGAGTGCCTGGACAGAGCTGGTTTGCTCTCTTTTTGGGCCTCCCTGTCGGTTGGGAGCTCTGGTGCAGCTCTGGTTCCTTATCGTCTTGGCTCACTCTCGTTTTGCTGTATCCTCTCTGCATTGTTACATACCACTCGACAACCATGACCAAGAAGCGAGGTAGGCCTCACCGTGGCTCGGCCTGGTACACCCACAAAGAGCAGAGGCAAAGGAGGGAGAAACTGGAGCGCGCTCTGTCGATGGCGACCTCCATTCTTTGGAAGAGGGCTCGCGCTGACCAATTGGCTCTTCATGCCATTATTGATGAGACTGGGATAGAGCGTAGCAGTCAAACCATGGCAATTGAGCCTGGAAACAGGCTGGAGGGTGGCGCCGCGGATGAGTTTCCTACCTGCTATGTTGAAGAAACGCTGTTCGTGGAGGAATTCGTGACCACCTCGGAACCCCAAGCCATGGCACCGGACTCCCAGGTTGGAAGCGGTCCTAAAGACGAGACGACAGAAGATTTCCCTGTGTGCATCGTTGAGGAGATACTGTGGATGGGTGACTACAGCTCCACCAACCATGCTGTGCAGGCAACGATTGAGGATGAAGCTCGAGACAAGACTTGCACTGCAGGGAGCGCGGACGAGACCAGACCAGGGATGAAGAAGGAAGCAGCTGGTGCAGAACTGTCTGAGGTCGAAGCCAGAGCTGAGATGAATGTGGAAGTGGGGAACATAATCTTCGACGATGCAGGTAATGACTTGCATGGTCCTTTCCTCCGTGCAAAGCATTTGGCTCTGGTGTTCGAACTCCGAGGCCACATGGCAGACCAGGAGCACAAAGCCCTTCTCATGGGACATCGTCTGGACTTGCTCCTTGACGCGTACTCCAATGCTCCAGCCAAGAGGAAATGTCCATTCTGTGCGCAACCATTCGCCATCCCAGTCAGGTCCACGTGGCAGACAGGCAATGACGACAGGTCACCGGGTATCTAGGTTCTCCTATGCTAGTTTGTTTTATGTTTAATCATGCTATTGCTACATGTGCACTTGACCTATGGCCATCTGTCCTGGTTTCCTTCGGGTAGGACAGAGGGAAAAACAGTTTTCCAAACCGTGCTGGTTTCCGGTAAACCGACAACATTTTTGGTGGCTCAGAACTATATCTCTGTGTATTTTGTCAATATTTCTCTGATAACTTAATATAGCAGGTTCTACTTTTTTACTTAAAAAAAAAGAAAAAAAAAACCAAACTCTTAACCAATTAAAAACAATTCTTAAGTTATACTCCAAAACCAATATAATTTTTCTTTTTATAATGCTAATTGTGTCAATAAACTTTATATTTAATATGATGTTAATTGTGACAAAACATTTTAGTACCATTTTAACTTTTCTTGATTACTAAATCTTTCCCTATATTTAACATTTACACTTGTACTTATTCTTGTCTCAAAGAGGCAAAGCCACCTAAAAAAAGTTCACATAATATACCCTAACACTATATATTTTAAAAAAGATAAAATGCATCTCTACAAAGAATACCAACCATAGTTACTCTAAATAATGACTATTGTCTTCCAATAGTAAGTATGCATCTGAATGAAATGCTAAGCAAGGTTAGTCTAAATGCTGCATGGCAGCTTAGTCCTTGCCAAGTAGATTTGGAAATGGAGATGATAGCTGACACCCTATAATTATTGATGATGATGATTACTGTGAAACATGAACAATATGTTAACTAGGGGTTAGTTTCATAGCCTTAAAAAAAATCAATTTGTAAAGATTTTAAATGAAAAAAATTAACACTGATAACTATACGGTCTTTCTGCTCCGTGACACTTAGTTTATAGATTTGTCATATGCCTTATTGGCTAGGATCTTTGACCACATTTTTACTTTAATGTGGATGTTGTATAGTTTTGAGATTAACCTAAATTTCTTTCCAATTAAGTTAAGCTAGCCAAATAAAAATTACATTTTAAAAATATTCAATTTTTCTTTTTGAAAATAAACCTTTCAAATTTAATAATATATATTTTTATATAATATTTATTATATTACATAATATATATAATCTAAATAATATATTAGATAATAAATATAAGATAATATAATAATAAATAATATATTATATAATAAATATAACATAAATATAATAATGCATAATAATAAATACATACATAGTACAACTTTTTATGTTTAGATGTGGTGATTTATTGATTATGTAATTTATTCTATATATTGAAAGACGTGAAGGGGACAATAACACTTCAGTTTTATCAACCAATTAGAAATGAAAAATACAAATATTTTTATTATATTCAAAAATATATATTTGTTTTCCTATGTTAAACATTACATTGCATACACAAATTTATGGTAAAAAGCAAATTAATGTCACATCAAAAACAAACTCATTGCTATAATCCCATGACAGAGACTAATAATGACTATAGTACTCTAATAAACATGAAAATCTGAATAATAACTATTCTATAACCTAAATACAAAATTAAACCCAACAAAAAAATAAAAAAATTGACCTAACTATATAATATTTAACCTAACTATATACTATTTACAAGATTTTATACACTCCACTCATGGTTGATAGCACATCTGTCTACACTTATCCATCAGCACAAAGAAGCTTTCCTCAAATCCTAAGGACATCTGCAAACACGATTACAAAAAATTATTTAAATTTATTATTTAAGAAATTCAATCCAATTACTTCAAGCATGTCAGCCATTGGCAAGCGGTTCTCAAGTTCCATCACTATGCTTAAATACAGTGGGAAGAGCAAAACGACATCCAGAACTCAGAAACTCATGTTATAACCATACCAAAATATATTCCTCAGAAGCAACAAACGTATAATCTGAGGGAATCCATTGGCACGATAATGCAGTTGAAATCTAGGAGCTTGATCAGCGAAAAATATTCTTCATATTTATACCAATTACAAAACGAACAACACCTTAGGGATCGGATTCCCTTGCGCATGCACGCCATGGCCAACAACAGCTCCGATTTTGACCTTGCCTCCAGTTCGAACGAATATTGCACTCGTGGGATGAATACCTAGAAAATGACACTCGTACAACTGCATCCGCATTGCAGAGTCGAAGGTCCCCTGTCAACTGCATCAGCATTGCAGAGTCGAAGGTCCCCTACAGGGACCGATAAGTGTAATGAGTGAAGCACGGGATCGGTGAATGTACTCAAGCAATAATCCAGATAGGTTGTGAATCTGCATCATAGTACTGCTCTCTGTCCCTTCACTAACGAGCCAAGGAGCCGGTCAGAACCCTGACGCCATCCGGCCGCCTCCTCTATCATTCCAAATTAGGGTGGGATACTGGGCAGTGATATCCGCCAATATACATACAGCTATGCAATATTGAATGCTGGGGCACGTGGATTATAGGTCATTCGATCTGAAATATAGGCCATCTTATCTGAAAGACTACCGACCAATATACAGCTACGCAACATTGAATATTGGGGCATGTGGATTATAGATCATCCGATCTGAAATCAAGCATTGAATGCTGTGGCAGGTGAATTATAGGTCGTCCGATCTAAAAAACTTTTAGATCCGACAACCTATAATCCACCTGCTGCAGCATTCAATACTTGCTTTCAAATGGGATGACCTATAATCCACGTGCTCCAGCATTCAATGTGCCGCCACGATATGACTACCCCTTATCCCACGCTCCATTAAGATTCCACCACCTATAATCCATCTGCGACAACATTCTATTTAGATTATTTTGCTTTTCATAATCTGATACTAACCAGCATAAATTTATTATTTCTATTATAACTTGTGATGTTGAAAAGGCTCTGAATTTACTCAAATGCTTAAAATTACAATTTAAGCAACTTAAACCAGCATTTCTAACCTTTTTTCTAACCAAATTTCAGTGGATAAACGACCATTTAAAATTTTGAAAATGATGTAGTACCTACTCACCTAATTCAAATATAAGAAAAAACATTTTAAAAATTAAAGAAATTTTAAGAAAAAATAAACTAATGAAAAACTATATAATAAAAAAAATTTGATTTTAGTAATGACATATTAATAATTTGGATGGGATAGCAATGATGATGATGGTCAATTGAGACCAAAATTGGTTTTATTACCTTAAGAAAGGTAAAGATGCTCGAAAATTATTGAGATAAGCATTTCAAGATCATAGGTAAAGATGCTCGAAAATTATTGAGATAAACATTTCAAGATCACCATACTTTTGGAGAGTTGGAAGGTTAGGAAGTTTGGAGAGTTAGAAGTTCAAGAAACTTGATATTATGACAAGTCTTTTAAAATTTTAAAATTGAGATCTAATTTGGCTATACATAAGCCATTTTAAGAGAAAGTGTTTTTCATTTTCAACCCTTTTAGTATCACAAAGATGACATATTATTTCACCCCATTGTTTTTTGAGAATTGTCCAATGCCCAATTTCACTATGGAGCTAGTGAGAATTTGTTCTTATTTTATCAATGTTGATTTTCTTCTTTAGGCTACTCAAAACACATAATTTTTATCTTCAAGATTATGGTTAATCGTCTCCTTATAATATCTTATTTTCTTGTATCCTCTAATTCTTTATTGCACCACAATTTCTCCTTAAATTTAGTTGTAATCATATTTTTAATATTATCATTATTATGTGGAATGATCTCTTTCTTTATTCCCCAATGTTTTAGCACATTGCTTGAGTGGTAGGTAGTTTTTCCTTAAGTTTGAAGAAATTTTGTGAAGCCTCTTGCCTTCCATGTTGTTTAACTTGTTCTTGAACATTAGGTACCTTTTGTAAGATTGACACTTGGTGTAGATCAAAGAATTGCTCCATCTAGAATATCCATGTTATAGGATATTTACCATCAAACTTCCTCATGTCGATCTTTGGAATGAATTAGTTCATTGGTGCCTCATTGAATCCTTGATGATGTGGATCTTCAAATGATGAATAATCATGATTATGGGACTCAATCTTTATTTCCTCTACATTTTCATGGTTTCCTTGCATTTTGATACCTCCTTTAGGGAGTTTTTCACTAGAGTATGCAAGATCATGGAAGACATGGAATTTTGCAATTCTAACATCTTCTTTTCCATATGCTCCCAATTTTCATCCATCTTATTTTCCACCTCATTCATCTTCTTTTCCACCTTTCCAATCCGGTGAAAAATTTCTTCTCTTTCTTCTTGAGTCATGGTTGAATTCTATGGAGGTTTATTCGGTAAAGTAAATTTTAGAGGGACCTTTGGATCCATGTGATAAAATAACAATTCTCCTCTTTTTCTTCTTTATCACGAATTTGAATAACCCAAAATAGATCTTCCAACCAAAAGTTATGCCAATTGTAAGTTACATAGATGTCAAACCCTAATTTGGTGAATGTTTGGATGACTGGCCTTTGTATTGATAATATATATGAATTTGAACCCTTATGAGTCTAAAATTTCATCTTATAGTACTCTGATATGACTTCTTAAACTCTTGAAAATTTCACAGTCGTAACCTTTACTGATAAAACGTTATAACAAATACATCAAAATGTCTTGTTTAAGACTAATTTTAGGATTAGTAAAGAACCCCAACTTCCACAAGATATATATCACAATTTTTAATGATTAAAAATATGAAAATTTTTCTGCATGTAATTAAATATGTCTCAGGATTTTGAAAATTTTAGAGTTTGAAAGGTCACCGATTTTTTTTTATAGTGAAAATAAAAATATGATTCGTTTGAGACTAATTTCAAGACTAGTCACAAACCCTAACTTCCACAGGATATATCTATGAAACTATAACGAACTAGAACTTGAATTTTTTACCACACATTCTTAGATATCTTTCCTTAGTATCCTCAAAATTGATTTGTCTAAAACATCCGAGAAAAAAAGTTATAGTGAAAATTCCAAGATGACTTGCTTGAAGTAGTAAAACCCTAGGATCAATGCTTTGATACCAAATGTTATGAACCAATGCTTTGAGAATGATAAAAAA